>JAYEVH010000104.1:0-58216 GCA_036346255.1 Ampelocalamus luodianensis
AAAATTGATTAGTGTAGTGGCCTTCCGTTGATACTTACTTGCATCCTTATTTTTCTTGAAAAGTCTCGCGAGTACAACTTTGTACTTGAAAAGTGTCTATTTGATCAGGTAAGGACGTCGGGCGCAACGACTTTAACTCTAGTTGGTTGCTTGTGGGATTATGGGCATGCCATCTCGGTTATTCCCTTTTTATTTTAAGTTTAGTTTCCGCTGCGATTTATTTCTGTTATTGTATTTAGACTTGGCCGATTGGCCCTCTTATGTAAAATTGGGACCGAAGGTCCTATGTTGAAAATGTATCGAAGTTTCTTTTATTCTTGTACATTGTGTATGGATGTGATTGCAATTTTGTGTACTAGGATATGTGCATGTTAGCCACTGATCATTGGGAGCTAGCATGTGACACATATCCGGGTCACTCGGAATCGTGTTCGTCTCATGTTAAGTGTTGCGTTTACGGCGTAATCACTTAGCTTGATACGGATCCGATCTCGGGGGTCCTCACAGTTTTCTTGCTGAAAATGACCGTATCTCGATTCTCCCCGGTCGGCATACCAAAGGAAGTGTGTCATTATTCAGAGGCATCCGGAGGCTTACGGGCTAATCGAGTCGTGTGGGTAAAGTAGTGCACCCCTACAGGGTATAATCTATTCGAATAGCCGTGTTCGCGGTTATGGACGATCGCTTGAGTTTGTGGCTGCTTATTGTTAGACTTGAAATTAAAATTTGTGGTTATAACTTGGGATTCGTCATGAATGGGATGTTCATGCTTGTTGTAGTTTCAAAGTGGACAGCCACTTTGCTATTTGTATGATTTATTTGTTATCCAATTCCTTACTTATTCACATGCTTTACTTCTACTTCAAATCTGATTTTGAAATAGCATTTGAAAAACTAGTATGTGTAGGTTGTACATTATTGCTTCTCTTTTGCAAAACTAAGCCAATATGATCCATCCTTTGGAACAGCCTTATGCATAACTAATTTTTATTTGTGTAAGACTTGCAAGTACCCTTTTGTACTCAGCCAGTTTGTCTACTGGCTTACAAGTGAGGAAGATATCGAGCCCATTTGTGGGAACCCCGAGTTATCTCCGTAAAACCGAGACTAATCTTGGTCTTAAGGACATAACTCCGGATCTCCGGTAAATGGTTTCAAACTTAACTCAGTCTAAATGAGAGACTTGACTACGATCTAGGGCCCCGACGATCATGCGCGCCGCTCCTCTGCGAGCACTACATCATTGCCGGTTCTCCAACGAGTCAAGTGCCACACTTAACGAGTTAAATCGGAAACAATGAACAACGAGCATGACTTATATTGCTCCCAAGATCAGCGACCAATATATTCATGCTCTCATACAACGTTAATCACATCCATACAATGCTCATACAAAAAAGAGTTCAAACGTCATACAACAATATCAAGTATCGGACTACATAAGGGCCGACCGGCCAAATTTAACAAGTTGATAGCGGAAGCAATAAATAAACCAAAATACCAACAGCGGTATGCCCACAACCCATCGGCAACCGACTGGGAGTTAGAAAGTAACACACTACTCGTCGGTGTCGCCTAAATCGACACCGACAAGCTCATCGGTCTCGAAATCGTCCTCACCTGTAAAAGCCAGCAAACATCTGGCTGAGTACAAAGAGTACTCGCAAGTCTTATACAAATAAAAATAGTATGCATAAGGTCATTCCAAGGGAAGGCTCATATTGGCTTAGTTTTGCAGAAAAGACGCAACGTTAAACAACCTACACATGCTAGTTCTTCAAGTGCCATTTAAAAATCAGATTTGAAGTAGAACCTAAGCATGTGAATGAGTAATGAACTAAGTAACCAACAAAACATATAAAGAGCAAAGTGGCTGTCCACTTTGATACAACATCAAGCATGAACATCCCGTTCATGAATTACCGAGTTCAACCACAATTTTAAATCAAATTCTAACAATAGTAACTCCCGAACTCAAGCGGTTGTCCATAACCGCAGACACGGCTATTCGAATAGATTATACCCTGCAGGGGTGTACTACTTTACCCACACGACTTGATTAGCCCGTAAGCCTCCAGATGCCTCCGAATATAGCATACTTCCTAAGGTATGCCGGCCGGGTAAATCGAGATACGGTCATTTTTAGCAAGAAGATCCCATCGAGCTAAGTCCCTCAACCCATGGCTCCTAGGAAACACAAGACGTTAACATCTCCATCCTACCTCCTAGGAAACACAAGACGTTAACGCCTCCATCCTATCAGCCCAAAAATATCCTCCTAACACGGGATTTCACGGTCCCATGCCCTTACCATTTCATCACCGTGGGACTCAACCCAACAAAACCTTCCCCCTACTTAACCATACGGCACCCATATACCGCGTGTGGTAGCACGAATGTACTTGAATTAACGATGTTACCAAAGTTCGGTCCTTAACTGTCCAGACAAGGCAAACCACATACCCAATCTCGTGCACGAAGGCACCATCACTAACCAACACTTGTCCAGACCAAGAACCCTTTTTAAAATGTCAAAATTTAACTCCTAAAACAGATACGAAGATCTGAAACACAAAGTATAAAGAGAGTTGTGTTTGTCCCAAAATTGCCGGGTTATTCCTGACAATTTATACTACCGTCTCTAGACTTGCATGGCTAAGCAGACCCGAACCATATAATATCACACATCCTAACATAAGAATTTCAATACTGGAATAATTCATGGATAGCCACAATGACAAGTTAATAGGATGTGTCTAACTACTCATCACCAAAAATAGCGACATTATCAACATAACATGCAAGCAATTATCATTGCATCTATTCTAACAAAACTAGGATCAAATATGATGCAAAAAGAAAGTTCAAAGGATGCTTGCCTTGCTGGAAAAGTAGTTGTTCACTCTCAGTGGCGTAAGAGTCAATATCAATAAGCTCGGAATCTAGATAAATATAACACCGAATAAACATCGAGAAATACCACGAAATTCAAAATGCTAAAAAATACATGATTTTCCTACAATAGCTAAGTCATGATTTTAGATGATTTTTGGTGAAAGAATAACTTCATTTTGATTTAGTATGTGAAAGTTATGGTGATTTGATTTTCAGATTTCAATACGCCTTCATTCGCGCAATTTATTTATGAGGTGAAAATTTGTAGGGCAGTGGTGAGTACATGGATTACATAGTTAAATAGACAATATTATCCTGAGTTCAAAATAGTTGAGTTTTCTCAATTTGAAGTTTTCATGATTTAGTTATGAATTTCTAAAGTTATCAGCATTTTCTTTTGTAAAGAAAATAGTGTTAATAGCTCTTTTCCAAAATAATGCTCTCTGTTACAGAGACAAGGTTGAAATCAATTTTAATATAAAGTTCAGTAAATATGAAAATTATCAGAAGTTGTTTCACCTATTTTGGAGTTAAAATGATTTAGTTATGCATTTTAGAAGTTATACATATTTTTCAGTGTGCAAATTAACATATTTCGAATTTCATAAAGTATTTACTACATTTCCTACCGACCACGCGCTAGCCGCAGTCGCTGACGGGCGGGCCCCGAAGACCGGTGTTGACTCGGTCAACTTTAACCCCGCCCAGCCGAACACATGCCGAAGGCGTATTTCAAGAAATACGTCTTCCCAACCATGAAAACGTAGTTAAATTTTACAGCTGAAGTATTACGTTTTCCTTAATAGAAAGCGTAACTCTAAACTTACACAACTACTTAACAGGTCATACGGCCCACTTGTCAATGACTCAAGATTTAAAACAAAAGTTTAATCGTGTTCTTTTAGCGGTGGGTCCTACATGTCATAAGGACACTAAAACATCACTTAACACTTAAACGACGTCATTAGCTTTAAGCGCCTTGCTACAGTGCTTTTGCCGGACGGCCCGACAACAGCAGCGTCGGCCGCACTTTCACGGCGACTCGCCAGCGATTCCGACCATGGCGGCGCCGGCCAACGACATAGACGGGTCCACAATAGCCTAGCGCATCACCCGTGAGCGGCGGCGGCACCGAGGTGGACGAAGCGGCGCGCGTCGGATGGCGGTGGTGCCCCCACGGTGTACGTGCAGGTGCAAGATGAGCTCCGCGGTGTGCAAACAAGTGTGCGCATAAGCTAAAGAGGTATATGCTGAAGCTCACCGAGGTTAAGGAGAGACCGGAGAAACACTAGAGCTCGCCGGCGACGTGTGACCGAGATGCGGCAAGGAGAGGCCACGATGTCACGGCAACCTGAGCAAGGAAACCAACCATGGGTGATTGGAATAGGTAAGGGAGGTTCATAAGATGCTACCAGTGGAAGGAATCGGGAAATTAATTCACCGGCTTGGCAAGGCGACAGTGAACAGCGTTTCCGGCCTAACAGAGGAGCTTTTCAATCTCACAAGACCCTATGAACCATTGTTGGGATTTCATGAGGGGAAAACAAGGTCATGCCTTAAGACATGATATGACGCGCTAAAGAGGGATCAAAACTTACTAGGGCTCAAGTTGCACAAGGGTGGCTTTCGGGGCACACTTCTGGAGACCGCGAGAGCACGACGGTGTTCTGAGAGCTATGAAACAAATCACGAGCTGAGGTTAGCCAAAATGGACACGGCGAGGAACGTGGAGAAGGAAGAGATCACCCGGTCGAAGCTTTCCCAAACCAGAAGCTGGTACGAGCTTCCCTCTCCTCGGTCAAACAGAGGAGAAGTGAGGGAGAAGAGAGGTTGCGAGGGGATGTTATGCTTGGGTGATGACGGAAATGGAGGCGGCGTCATTAGGCGGAGCTCCAGGAGTGGTCGGGAGAGGCGGTGGGTGACGGCGTCAACGGAGCCGGCTCAGAGGCGCTCGGGCGCGTGTCGCTAGCGTTCTGAGGCTCGCCTGCCCGAGGAAGGAGACGACCCTGACGCGTGGGCCCGAGTCGTCAGCGGTACAAGGTGGCGCGGCTCGGTGCAACACAGTGATTAAATCGGGACCGTTGGATGGTGAACGGACGGCGAGATCAGCGGGGGTTTTTGGACTGGTCCAACGATGCGAAGATCCGGGCCGCCGAAGCTTGATCCAACGGTCGCATGCGAAGGTGCAACTAGGTGGTTGGGCTGAGTCGTTTCACCGAGTCGGACTCGAGTCTGAGGAACAATATCGGCTAGGGTTTGGGTCAAGTGCTTTGACTGAGATTTAAAAGATCTCCCTACTTTGACCAGGGTGCTAAAAATAGAAATAAAATTTCTAAAATCATCAAATAATTTGTGGAGGTTCCCGGGATAGTCTAGTGCCCATAAAAATTATTTAACCCTACTTTTCATGATATAATTTGTATGGTTTAAATTCAAACATAAGGTTGGTCTTTAAATCGTGTTTGAATTTTCTTAGGGTTCAAACCAGTCCAAAAAATTTGGGAAAAATTATATTAATTCATGATAATTAATATAGTGATTGAATAAATTATTTCCAGAGGATCTTCAGTGGCATTTATGTGAGCTTTTAGTTTGGAGTTCAAATTAAAGTATATGTTTCAATTGTATTTTGAGATTTTCCAAGTACAATAATGAAATAAAAAGTGTCAAAACATGGTGCATGCTAAAGAGATGCATAATAATCATTTTATTGATTTGGGGATGTGACAAACCTCCCCCCTTACAAAAGATCTCGACCCCGAGATCGGAACAAGGTGGAAGTTGGGTAGAACGGTACTACAGAAAAACATTACATCCGTTGTCTTGATTTCCTTCAAAGATAGTACTAAGATATCTAGATAAGGTTACAAGGAATGGTTGCTACATTTTCCTTCCCATTGCTTTGTTTAACCTTTCCTTTCTTAATTTGAAGACACTTCAAGTAGACAGAAAAAGATCTGGATAGTTAGCTCGCACTTGATCCTCACGCTCCCATGTGGCCTCATCTTCAGTATGGTTGCTCCACTGAACCTTGATGAATTTGATATTACGATTCTGCGTCTCGCGCTCCTTTTCTTCAAGAATGCGAATCGGGTGCTCCCAATAAGAAAGATCGGGTTGCAAGTCGAGTCTTTCTAGCTCAACTGCTTCGGTTGGGACACGAAGACACTTCCTCAGTTGTGAAACATGGAAAACATCATGTACATCAGCAAGTGATGGTGGCAATTCTATTCGATAAGCCACCGGTCCTAACTTGGCTAGAATTCGGAATGGTCCGATGTAGCGCGGTGCCAATTTGCCTTTGACTTGGAAACGACGTGTTCCTCTCATGGGAGAAACTTTGAGATAGACATGATCATCCACCTTAAAGCTCAACTCATGGCGACGACGGTCGGCATAGGACTTCTGACGAGATTGAGCCGTCTGGAGTTGTTTGCGGATAACACGAACTTGCTCTTCCGCATCTTCTACCAAGGTTGGACCATAAAATGACCTCTCCCCGACTTCAGACCAGTTCAAAGGTGTCCTACAAGCTCTCCCATACAAGGCCTCAAAGGGGGACATTTGTATGCTTGATTGAAAACTATTGTTGTAGGAGAACTCCGCAAATGGTAAGCATTTCTCCCAGTTTTCGCTATAGGACAGCACACATGCTCGAAGAAGGTCTTCTAAAATTTGATTCACTCTTTCTGTTTGGCCATCCGTTTGCGGGTGGTAAGCGGAGCTGAAAGATAGATTGGTCCCCATTGCTTGATGCAAGCACTTCCAGAAATGAGAGGTGAACTGAGGACCTCTATCAGAGATGATAACTTTTGGTACACCATGGAGACAGACAATCTTGGAGATGTACAACTCTGCTAGCTTGGCCCCGGTGTAAGTGGTCTTGACTGGAATGAAATGGGCAACCTTTGTCAGACGATCGACAATTACCCAAATAGAATCGGACCCAGTTTGAGTCCTAGGAAGACCGGTGATAAAATCCATGCCAACTTCTTCCCATTTCCACTTGGGAATGGGCAGGGGTTGTAGAGTCCCTGCTGGCTTCAAATGCTCAGCCTTTACTCTTTGGCATACATCACACTCGGCAACATATTGAGCGATCTGCCTCTTCATTTGGCTCCACCAAAGCCTTTTCTTCAGATCTTGATACATCTTGGTACTACCGGGGTGAATAGAGAATTTGGAGTTATGAGCCTCTTTGAGAATTAGTTCCCTCAAGGCAAGATCGCAGGGCACCACTAATCTGTTTTCAAAACATAGGGTGCCTTGTGCATCTTTCTTGAAACACTTGGCTTTACCTTGCTTCAATTCTTCTCGGATCTGAGCTACTTCTTCATCAGTTTTCTGGGCTTCTCTAATCTGGTCCTCAAGTGTAAAATTCACTCTAAGGGCAGCAAGAGAACCTTCTTCAATTATCTCCAGGTGCAGGTGTTGCATCGCAGCACACAACCCTGCCGAAATGGGAGTTACCAATAAACAGTTGTACTGAGACTTTCTGCTTAGGGCATCGGCTACCACATTGGCTTTTCGGATGATAATGAAGTCCAAAATCATAATCTTTGATGAGCTCAAGCCACCTTCTTTGCCTTAAATTCAGATCGGCTTGAGTGAAGATATATTTAAGACTCTTATGGTCGGTGTAGATTTCGCAACGATTACCGATGAGGTAGTGTCGCCAAATCTTTAGAGCATGAACAACCGCTGCGAGTTCCAAATCATGAGTGAGATAATTCAACTCATGAGGTCTCAATTGCCATGATGCATAAGCTACCACTCGGCCCTCTTGCATAAGCACACAACCGAGCCCATGGCGAGACGCATCGTAGTAAATATCAAAGCTCTTGTGAATATCGGGCAAGATAAGTACTGGAGATTTGGTCAAGTATTCCTTTAAGATCTGAAAGCTCTCCTCACAATCCGGCGACCATACGAACTTCTTTTCTTTCTTTAGAAGTTGCGTCATTGGCCTTGCAATTTTGGAGAAGTTCTGGATGAATCTGCGGTAGTAGCCCGCAAGTCCGAGAAAGCTACGAATATCAGTGATGTTTTTGGGTTGTCTCCAATCCAGGACATCTTGTACCTTGCTAGGATCAACAGCGACACCTCCCTTGGATAGGACATGTCCCAAGAAACTAACTTCATGAAGCTAGAACTCGCATTTGCTGAATTTGGCATAGAGCTGATGCTGACGAAGCTTCTCCAACACAAGCCTCAAGTGCTGCTCGTGTTCTTCATCAGACTTTGAGTAGATAAGGATGTCATCAATGAATACCACAACAAACTTGTCCAAGTACTCCATGAAAACTGAATTCATAAGATTCATGAAGTATGCCGGTGCATTCGTCAGACCAAAAGACATGACGGTGTACTCGTACAATCCGTAGCGAGTAGAGAATGCCGTCTTCGGAATATCTTCAGTTCAAACTTTAATTTGATGATAGCCCAAGCGTAAATCAATCTTGGAGAATACTTGGGCTCCACTCAATTGATCGAATAAATCATCAATCCGCGGAAGCGGATATTTGTTCTTGACAGTGACTTCATTTAACGGACGGTAGTCAACACACATCCGCAAACTTTTGTCTTTCTTTTTGACAAAGATGGCCGGACATCCCCAAGGTGAGGAGCTTGGCCGAATAAATCCCTTGTCTTGAAGTTCTTGGAGTTGCTTCTTCAATTCTACTAACTCATTAGGGGGCATCCGATAAGGCCGCTTTGAGATGGGCGCAGTACCGGGTACAAGCTCGATGACGAACTCAACATCTCGATCAGGAGGCATGCCTGGAAGTTCTTCGGAAAATACATCAGGGTATTCACGCACCACCGGCACCCTCTCAAGTTCAAGAGAGGTACTAGCTTCCAAAGCATAAAGGTGAGAACTGCCCACGGAAGATGCAAAGACGACCTGATTGTCGTCTTCACTAATGACAGAAATAGATCGCTGAGCACAATCGATCCTTCTGTGATTTTTGGACAGAAAATCCATCCCTAATATCACATCAATACCCACTGATTTTATCACAATTAAATTTGCCAAAAAGCCAACATTTTGAATCTCCACTTTTATGTCTCGGCAGATTTGATCGGTTTGGAAAATTGATCCCGGAGATTGAATTTGATAAGGTGGCTGAAGTTTATGTATTTGGAAATGATTAAGTGCAGCATATTCTTCTTTTATGAATGAGTGAGATGCTCCGGAATCAAATAAAACTGAAGCTGGACAAGAATTAACAAGAAGTGTACCCAAAACGACGTCGGGAGCGTCGCTCGCCTCCTCAGCGGTCACGTGGTTCACTCGGCCACGTGCAGGAACTTGGGGAGGGGTAGATGCTGCCCTCGGAGGTGGTGAAGGTCTTGCCACAGCTGGTGGTGTAGGAGCTCGATAAACTTGGGGCATTCCTCGCTGCTTGGCGAGGCAATGTGACGCATAGTGGCCCTGACGGCCACAATGGAAGTAAGTGACATTCGGCTTGTACACACCATTGTTTTGAGAGTTCTTACTCCCAGTGCCCCGCTGCCCCGCGGGTGGAGAAGGTCGTGGAGGCACCACAGGAGGCCTCGGTGGCACTAGGGCCTGAGTACGAGGCGCCTGGGGCGGTCCGGAGCGCTGTCGAGGAAAACTGCCGCTAGCTGAAAACTGAGCGGCCCTCTTCCTCTTCCTTGACTCCTCCACTGCCACGCTCTTATGCTCCACCACAATGGCCTTGTTCACCAAGTGCTGGAAGTTTCTGAAATCATGCACAGCCAATGCCAGCTGCATCTCCTCAGTCAGACCGCCCATAAACCGCCGCTGGCGACAGGCGTCTGTGGAGAAATCGTCAGGGGCGTATCGGGCCAAGGAGTTGAACTCCTGAAGGTACTCGGTAACAGTCTTCCTTCCTTGCTTCAGAGCAAGGAACTGCTACTGCTTGATCGACATAACTCCCTCAGGAATGTAAGCCTCCCTGAAAGCCGCCCGAAACTCGTGCCATGATGGAACGTCCCCCTCAGGTTGCATGGCAGAAAAATTGTCCCACCATGCACTAGCGGCGCCCTCCAGTTGATAACTGGCAAAGAGCACCCTCTCAATGCCGGTGCATTGAGCAACTGCCATCTTCTTCTCAATATCCCTCAGCCAATCCTCAGCCTCCATGGGATCTCCGGTGCCCGCAAAAGTGGGAGGATTAGTCCGCTGGAAATCAGCGAGACCTCCTCTCTGTCGGTGACCTCCCCCTCCCCCTGCTGCCGTAGGAGCAGGAGAAGTATTGCGAGCAATAGCTTCAAGGATCCTTGTCTGGTCCATTCTATTTCGCTCAATCTGAGCCAAAACCTCTGCCATGGTGGGTGGCGGAGGAAGCACTTCCTCAGATGAGCTATCTCTCTAAGGATGCCGCTGAGAGGGCTCACCCTTATCTTCTCGGGCGTAGAGTTCTGCTACTGCAGTGGAACAGGTGCCCTGGGGTGGAGATCCCCCATCCCGCTGAGCTCTCGCGCGAGTGTTGGGGCCTGTCATACTGTTGCACCAAGTAAACTTAGCAAGGATCAAGATGAAGCCAACACAGGTGGGAATTAATTTTTGGACAGCAAGCATATAATTTTAATTCAAGCATGCAAAACCATACACATGCACAAGAACATAACACCAAATGGTCGTACAAAGGCACTAAGGCCAGTACAAGATTCATAACTCCAAACCATAGTTTTTCCATGCCAATTACATCCATAAAGCCCGTGGGCAAAAGCAACTAGTTGGAAATAAAAGGTTCTTGCAGGAGAAACATTAATAGTTCAACTACTACTAACCTATTACAGGGAATCAAAGATACATGCTCCACCATGAGCTTACATCTACTACATCCTAGATGTTGTCCCGGTTAAAGTTTACCGGAAATTCGTCCAGAAGATGTGCCCCAAGGGAACCCGTGTCCTCAGGGACCTCTGGATTAAGTAGGCGCAGAGGGGAGCCGGGTTCTATTACATGACCTCCTGCAGGTTCCATCCTATGCGTACGAGCAAAGCCGACCGACATCTGGACCTGGCGCCTCGTCCCATAGTTAGGCACTCGCCCTGGCACTTCCGGAAGACGGTACCTTGGTGGTGCTGAAGCGTATGGGGAAACTTCATTCGCGCCATAGACCACATGACGGTCGATGATCCCCATGTTGCACATGAGTTGTAAATGCTCTTGGGCCACCACGAGACGTTGACGAGTCTCGTACAACTCATATACCGTGCACCAGTGGATTTGATCCATAATGTGAACCAATCTTGCCAACTGTCTAACCTGAGGATCTTCCCCGAACTGGATCCGGGCAAAGGTGTCCACCTCTGTGCCATGCTCTCTCATAGGAAAATGGTCGTAAGGCGGCTGAGACAACTCCGTCAGATCGTAACGGAGGTGGCTCATAGCCACACGAGCCACTTCCTGAAGAGCCATGGCCTCAGAAGTGCCACGAGCCTGGAAACAATAGGGGATGCTCCCCGTGACTCTTCTGGCGATAATGTTGATTATGGCCAAGTACTCCTCCATTCCTGGCCCCCTGTCGCGACGGTAGATGGCGTAGGTCGGCTGGTAAGTGAAGTTCGCCCTCCACATCATATCCCGGAGAAGCGCCGGGTATCCATCCACATTCTCAGCTTGAGTTTCCTTGACCAGGTATTGGCGACTCATCTAAAGCAAGAAAGGCAAGGTAAGACTTCTTTCCAAATTAAAACAAGAGTAGGGTAAGAAAGGATGCTAAGATGGGCGAGGAATAAAAGATATCCCTAACTTAATTTTTCTAAAATTAATTTGACAATTTCAAAGTATTTGACTCAGAAGGCTTACTAACTCTAACGCCAGTGCTACCTCGAACCTACAGTCAGTATGGCTCTGATACCAACGCTGTGGGAACCCTGAGTTATCTCTGTAAAACCGAGACTAATCTTGGTCTTAAGGACATAACTCCGGATCTCCGGTAAATGGTTTCAAACTTAACTCAGTCTAAATGAGAGACTTGACTACGATCTAGGGCCCCGACGATCATGCGCGCCGCTCCTCTGCGAGCACTACATGATTGCCGGTTCTCCAACGAGTCAAGTGCCACACTTAACGAGTTAAATCGGAAACCATGAACAGCGAGCATGACTTATATTGGCTCCCAAGATCAGTGACCAATATATTCATGCTCTCATACAACGTTAATCACATCCATACAATGCTCATACATAAAGAGTTCAAACGTCATACAACAATATCAAGTATCGGACTACATAAGGGCCGACCGGCCAAATTTAATAAGTTGATAGCGGAAGCAATAAATAAACCAAAATACCAACAGCGGTATGCCCACAACCTATCGGCAACCGACTGGGAGTTAGAAAGTAACACACTACTCGTCGGTGTCGCCTAAATCGACACCGACAAGCTCATCGGTCTCGAAATCGTCCTCACCTGTAAAAGCCAGCAAACATCTGGCTGAGTACAAAGAGTACTCGCAAGTCTTACACAAATAAAAATAGTATGCATAAGGTCATTCCAAGGGAAGGCTCATATTGGCTTAGTTTTGCAGAAAAGACGCAACGTTAAACAACCTACACATGCTAGTTCTTCAAGTGCCATTTAAAAATCAGATTTGAAGTAGAACCTAAGCATGTGAATGAGTAATGAACTAAGTAACCAACAAAACATATAAAGAGCAAAGTGGCTGTCCACTTTGATACAACATCAAGCATGAACATCCCGTTCATGAATTACCGAGTTCAACCACAATTTTAAATCAAATTCTAACAATAGTAACTCCCGAACTCAAGCGGTTGTCCATAACCGCGGACACGGATATTCGAATAGATTATACCCTGCAGGGTGTACTACTTTACCCACACGACTTGATTAGCCCGTAAGCCTCCAGATGCCTCCGAATATAGCATACTTCCTAAGGTATGCCGGCCGGGTAAATCGAGATACGGTCGTTTTTAGCAAGAAGATCCCATCGAGCTAAGTCCCTCAACCCATGGCTCCTAGGAAACATAAGACATTAACATCTCCATCCTACCTCCAAGGAAACACAAGACGTTAACGCCTCCATCCTATCAGCCCAAAAAGGAACACGGGATTTCACGGTCCCATGCCCTTACCATTTCATCACCGTGGGACTCAACCCAACAAAACCTTCCCCCTACTTAACCATACGACACCCATATACCGCATGTGGTAGCACGAATGTACTTGAATTAACGACGTTACCAAAGTTCGGTCCCAATCGTCGGACAAGGCAAACCACATACCCAATCTCGTGCACGAAGGCACCATCACTAACCAACACTTGTCCAGACCAAGAACCCTTTTTAAAATGTCAAAATTTAACTCATAAAACAGATACGAAGATCTGAAACACAAAGTATAAAGAGAGTTGTGTTTGTCCCAAAATTGCGGGTTATTTCGACAATTTATACTACAATCTCTAGACTTGCATGGCTAAGCGGACCGAACCATATAATATCACACATCCTAACATAAGAATTTCAATACTGGAATAATTCATGGATAGCCACAATGACAAGTTAATACGATGTGTCTAACTACTCATCACCAAAAATAGCGACATTATCAACATAACATGCAAGCAATTATCATTGCATCTATTCTAACAAAACTAGGATCAAATATGATGCAAAAAGAAAGTTCAAAGGATGCTTGCCTTGCTGGAAAAGTAGTTGTTCACTCTCAGTGGCGTAAGAGTCAATATCAATAAGCTCGGAATCTAGATAAATATAACACCGAATAAACATCGAGAAATACCACGAAATTCAAAATGCTCAAAAATACATGATTTTTCTACAATAGCTAAGTCATGATTTTAGATGATTTTTGGTGAAAGAATAACTTCATTTTGATTTAGTATGTGAAAGTTATGGTGATTTGATTTTCAGATTTCAATACGCCTTCATTCGCGCAATTTATTTATGAGGTGAAAATTTGTAGGGCAGTGGTGAGTACATGGATTACATAGTTAAATAGACAATATTATCCTGAGTTCAAAATAGTTGAGTTTGCTCAATTTGGAGTTTTCATGATTTAGTTATGAATTTCTAAAGTTATCAGCATTTTCTTTTGTAAAGATAATAGTGTTAATAGCTCTTTTCCAAAATAATGCTCTCTGTTACAGAGACAAGGTTGAAACCAATTTTAATATAAAGTTCAGTAAATATGAAAATTATCAGAAGTTGTTTCACCTATTTTGGAGTTAAAATGATTTAGTTATGCATTTTAGAAGTTATACATATTTTTAGTGTGCAAATTAATGATTTCGAATTTCATAAAGTATTTACTACATTTCCTACCGACCACGCTAGCCGCAGTCGCTGACGGGCGGGCCCCGAAGACCGGTGTTGACTCGGTCAACTTTAACCCCGCCCAGCCGAACACATGCCGAAGGCGTATTTCAAGAAATACGTCTTCCCAACCATGAAAACGTAGTTAAATTTACGGTGAGTATTACGTTTTCCTTAATAGAAAGCGTAACTCTAAACTTACACAACTACTTAACAGTCATACGGCCCACTTGTCAATGACTCAAGATTTAAAACAAAAGTTTAATCGTGTTCTTTTAGCGGTGGGTCCTACATGTCATAAGGACACTAAAACATCACTTAACACTTAAGCGGCGTCATTAGCTTTAGCGCCTTGCTCTGATGCTTTTGCCGGACGGCCGACAACGGCGGCGCCGGCCGCACTTTCACGGCGACTCGCCAGCGATTCCAACCATGGCGGCGCCGGCCAACGACATAGATGGGTCCACAATAGCCTAGCGCATCACCCGTAGAGCGGCGGCGGTGAGTGGACGAGCGGCGGCGTGCCGGGGATGGGCGGTGGTGCCCCCACGGTGTACGTGCAGGTGCAAGATGAGCTCCGCGGTGTGCAAACAAGTGTGCGCATAAGCTAAAGAGGTATATCTTTGAAGCTCACCGAGGTTAGGAGAGACCGAGAAACACCGAGCTCGCCGGCCGACGTGACCGAGATGCGGCAGGAGAGGCCCGATGTCACGGCAACCTGAGCATGGAAACCAACCATGGGTGATTGGAATAGGTAAGGGAGGTTCATAAGATGCTACTAGTGGAAGGAATCGGGAAATTAACTCACTGGCTTGGCAAGACGACGGTGAACAGCGTTTCCGGCCTAACAGAGGAGCTTTTCAATCTCACAAGACCCTATGAACCATTGTCGGGATTTCATGAGGGGAAAACAAGGTCATGCCTTAAGACATGATATGATGCGCTAAAGAGGGATCAAAACTTACTGGGGCTCAAGTTGCACAAGGGTGGCTTTCGGGGCGCGCTTCTGGAGACCGCGAGAGCACGCGGTGTTCTGAGAGCTATGAAACAAATCACGAGCTGAGGTTAGCCAAAATGGACACGGCGAGGAACGTGGAGAAGGAAGAGATCACCCGGTCGAAGCTTACCCAAACCAGAAGCTGGTACGAGCTTCCCTCTCCTCGGTCAAACAGAGGAGAAGTGAGGGAGAAGAGAGGTCGCGAGGGGATGTTATGCTCGGGTGATGACGGAAATGGAGGCGGCGTCATTAGGCGGAGCTCCAGGAGTGGTCGGGAGAGGCGGTGGGTGACGGTGTCAACGGAGCCGGCTCAGAGGCGCTCGGGCGCGTGGTGCGGCGTTACGGCTCGCGCCCAAGGAAGGAGACGACCCTGACGCGTGGGCCCGAGTCGTCAGCGGCACAAGGTGGCGCGGCTCGGTGCAACACGATGATCATCGGGACCGTTGGATGGTGAGCGGACGGCGAGATCGTGGGGTTTTGGACTGGTCCAACGATGCGAAGATCTGGGCCGCCGAAGCTTGATCCAACGGTCGCATGCGAAGGTGCAACTAGGTGGTTGGGCTGAGTCGTTTCACCGAGTCGAACTCGAGTCTGAGGAACAGTATCGGCTAGGGTTTGGGTCAAGTGCTTTGACTGAGATTTAAAAGATCTCCCTACTTTGACCAGGGTGCTAAAAATAGAAATAAAATTCCTAAAATCATGAAATAATTTGTGGAGGTTCCTGGGATAGTCTAGTGCCTATAAAAATTATTTAACCCTACTGTTCATGATATAATTTGTATGGTTTAAATTCAAACATAAGGTTGGTCTTTAAATCGTGTTTGAATTTTCTTAGGGTTCAAACCAGTCCCAAAAATTTGGAAAAAATTATATTAATTCATGATAATTAATATAGTGATTGAATAAATTATTTCCAGAGGATCTTCAGTAGCATTTATGTGAGCTTTTAGTTTGGAGTTCAAATTAAAGTATATGTTTCAATTGTATTTTGAGATTTTCCAAGTACAATAATGAAATAAAATGTTTCAAAACATGGTGCATGCTAAAGAGATGCATAATAATCATTTTATTGATTTGGGGATGTGACACTGTTGAGCTTGTCAGTGTCGATTTAGGCGACACAGATGAGTAGTGCTATCATTTAACTCCCAGTCGGTTGCCGATGGGTTATGGGGCATACCACCGCTGGTCTTTTGGTTTATTTACTTGTTTCCGCTGCTACTTAATACTCTTATTTGAATTTGGCCGGTCGGCCATTTGTAACCGTTGTAGACTTAAACGATATTGTTGTCTTTTGAACTATTGATGTATGTTTGTTGTATGGATGTGATCAACGTTGTATGAGAGTATGAGTATATTGGTCGCTGATCTTAGGAGCTAAAATAAGTCATGCTCGCTGTTCATGGCTTCCCATTTAACTCACTAAGTGTAGTGCTTGGCTAGTTGGAGAACCGACATTCATGTAGTGCTCGCAGACGAGCAGCGCGCATGATTGTCGGGGCTCTAGTGTTTAGTTAAGCCTCTCACTTAGATTGAATTAAGTTGGAATCCATTTACTGGAGGTCCAGAGTTATGTCCTTAAGACCATGCTTAGTCTCAGTCTTACGGAGATAACCCGAGGTCCCCACACGGCGACTAGGGAGTCTCCTGCCTGGAAGGCCTTGCCTTGATGGAGAAACCTCGCATATCGCGCTCCAACACACCAAAACCTAGTCGATCCGAAGGACGCGCCTCGGTGACTTGGGAGTCTCAAGCCTCGCCTCAGCGATGAGACCTCGCATATCGTGCCTCATCGCGCAAAAACCTAGCCACTCCGTACCAATCTGATCACTCCCTTGATACGACCATACACTGCGACATACTCCGATGGCGGAATTCCGACCGGTCGAGTATCATGCAAGGTAGTCAAAAAACAAGTCGAGTAAATCATATGGTTCCTCTTAAATTGTGCCTCATCGAAAAACCCATCTACTATCGCCGATCATTGATCGATCCTATCGACCAGTGTCTAGATCGTTTCATCCATATGAACCAGTCTAGGTAATCAGACCAAACCAGTAATAGATCCAATCTACTACCGCCACATATCTAGTATATGCGATCGATCTAGATCAAAAACTATGCAGGATGGCTCTGATACCACTATTGGGATACGGGTAGGCTACGCCAGCAATAATTCAAAATTTCTACCACATAAACTAGGATGCCAAGCAAGTTAGATGATCACAGATCATTACCACCGAACGCCGCACGCAAATGCGAAGTAAGTCGGGCGACCTAGTCCGACGAAGAATGCGCCGATGTAGTGGTCGTAGATGATCATCCAACGTCCTCGTAGTCGATCGTCTCCTCTAGCAACCTCCGTAGTTCCTTGTGAAGATCGCAGATCATCCTCAGCGCAACAACGATCACAGTAGCGCCTCTATGGTATCCACACATCCAGGGAAGGAACAACCGTACGCCGGTGTGCTAGCACCAAGTCGCACGGAAAGGCTCTCTCAAGAAGATGGCGGCTAGGGTTTCGGTGGAAGCAACTCACGTGTCTCTCTCCTTGTCTTTGACAATAGCCTCAAGTATCTCCTTATATAGTGCCCCGTGTCGGATCCTATCCGAACACGTTTGAGTATTAGTTTGCTCCAACCCTTTAAGTGTGTGACCCGTTAGGTTTGTGTGTAATCGGTTGTGACTCGGAAACCCTTTCCGACCACGAGTCGTAGCATTACCTAGCAGGACAGAACGATTCCCAAATACACACAAATTATATCAGACGAACCTTAATGCAATATGATTTACGACTAGGTCCTCATCACTTACGACCAGGTCCTATCTCTATACGACCAGTTCGCATTCGGTCACGACCAGTTCGTAACTCCTTACGACCAGGTTTCGACCACTCTGTGATTTCGTTCGATTAGTCTACCACTTGCTCGTATCACCATACGACTTGTCTGGACCTGATCGAACTAAGTGACCTACTCTACTATTCTCCCTTTGCCTCACGATATCTGGTTTGAACTCTAGGTGAGATATGTGTCATCCATAGATAGTTCAATACTTTCTCGATCGAGTTGTCGGATAACCTTATGCGGTCGAACACTTCGACCATGAGTGGCATGGCCATGCACTTTCTTTATCGGACTACTTCGAGGGGCCCAGAAACATCTCTCCCGTTATGTTGGAGGGGCAAATCCCATATCCGACTAGTCACATCCCTCCGTATGTTTCATAGCGTACCCGAAAGCTACCTTTATAACTACCCAGTTACGAGTAGCGTTTGGCAACCCCTAAGAGTGCTATTACACATGTAAGGAACCATGCTAATCTCAGGTCTAAGGATTATACATCATCATTGCTTGAGACCAACTAATGACACACATGATCATAACAATCTCAATAGTATCTCAAGGTGGGTCAACCCAACTCCATGTTCTCTAACATGTGTTCACATTATGGATTCGATGTCCCCATATCCATGACCGGTGAAACATGGTCATCAATCAATACATGTGCTAGTCGTAGAGTCACGGTGTTCGATCGGTGACATTCGACCAAGGATACTTTAGAAACGACATCATACAAGTCAAAGAGTTTCACCAACAAGTCACATACTCGTTGATCTTCAGAACTAACGATTCATTCAAGGAATATAATAACATTTATTCAAGAACTCATAAATATAGACGTGATACAATCATCTCTATGATTGCCTCTAGGGCATATCACCAATCGAGACCTCGCATATCACGCTCCATCCTGCAAAAACATAGTCGCTCCGTAGGACACATCATGGCGACTAGAGACTCTCCTGCCTCGAAGGCCTCGCCACGGCAGAGAGACCTCACATATCATGCTCTATCGCACAAAAACCTAGCCGCATCGAAGGTCGTGCCTCAGCGACTACAGAGTCTCTCGCCTCGAAGACCCCGCCTTAGTGGGAAGGTCTCGCATATCGTCGGCTTCAGGCTCCCAACCGAGCCCAATTGAAAAACAAGTATGAGGGACAGCACTCGGCTTCGCCCACCGGCCTCGCTAGTGTTGGGCTCCAAAGCGAGCCAACTCAAACAAAGTGTGGGGACGATGCTCGGCTTTGCCTCCCCCTCACTGGCGTTGGGCTCCTAAACGACCCAACAAAAAAAGTATTGGGGATGGCGCTCGGCTTTGCCACCCCCTTGTTGGCGGTGGGCTACCATGCGAGCCCAACAAAAAAAGTATTGGAGACGGCGCTCGACTTTGCCTACACCTCACTAGCATTGGGCACCCAAGCGAGCCCAGTTAAAAAAGTATGGCGGATGGCGCTCTTCTTCGCCTCCCCTTCACTAGCGTGGCTTCCCAAGCGAGCTCATTCAAAAAAAAGTTTGTGGGATGGCGCTTGGCTTCGCCTCCCCCTCACTGGCGTTGAGCTCCCAAGAGAGCCCAATAAAAAAAAGTGTGGGGGATAGCACTCAGCTTTGCCCCCCTCTTGCTGGTGTTGGGCTCCCAAGTGAGCCCAATAAAAAAGTATGCGGGACGGTGCTCGGCTTCGCCTCCCCCTCACTAGCTTTGGGCTCCCAAATGAGCCCAATAAAAAAGTATAGGGGACGGCGCTCGGTTTCGCTTCCCCCTCGCTAGCTGTGGGCTCTCAAACAAGCTGTCGGGACCCAGAATTACTATTCTGGAACCCTCTGTGTATACTGCACTAGTCCAGGATCACGCTAGTGCACACAGGGTTAACATAGGTAAATATCGATCCACACAAACGATAAATAAAGTAAACGATTAGTTTGAATAACAAATAAGGGTTTTGACCTTATGGTCGAGTTTACACTTATTAAGCCTCGGAGGGCTAACAGGAAATAAAGCGGCGAATGAGCGGAAAACTCGGCGTAGATCCCACCAATTCACCACAGCAACCGATCGGGATCGGACATAACGAACGATCGATCACCTTCGAACTCCTCCCGAAAGCGTAGACTCCTCCTCTTCTGTAGGTTTGGGCGCAAGTTTTACAACAAGCGTGAGTACACAACCGTACTCGCAAATCATACCACAGAATGCAATGTATAGATGCAGGCTTATTCCAAAGAAAAAGGCTTTTGTGGTTCTTTTGCATAAAAGCAACATTTGCAATTGAATACGAATAATAGATTGAAATCATAATTCAAAACAAATAGAAAATAATAATTTAACAGTTGTTTCCACAAAGACACACAGCTAAACAGATTATTTCACATAGCCATATGATTAAGGTCACAAAGCTCCCATCCCAATATTTTATGAAAACTACCCCTCGTGTGAAATCCCCGAGCATGTCCATGACCGCGGACGCGGCTATTCGAATAGATTAATTAACACTCTGCAGAGGTTGTACACTTTACCCACAAGATACAACTAGTGTAGCAAGCACCAATCGTAACAAAACAGTTCGGAAACTTCATCTCAAACATTGACATTCCCAGTGTGCTTACAAACCGCTATACCAGCTCACATAGAATTGGTATAACACACACATTTGGACGGGGAAGGCGATCGCCCCGCGATGCAACCACCAAGTAGTCACACCTCCACCTGTCACCTGACCTAACCTATCCACACGAACATCAATGCCGAGAATCCATAACTTACTAAGTTAGGCTCGTCACATACTAGGCATGTGGTCGTGCAATGAAGGCTCGGTTCAATGGCGCACAAAGTTAAGTCCTTGATTGACCAAGGCAAGACTTCCATTTTCTAACTAAGTCACAAAGACCATCATTCCCATCACATAGACCACCATGTCACACGTCTCCACCACTTGCCTCAGTCTAAATCCTTTACCACCCGGTTGGTTTTAGTGCAACACATGCCATCACGAAGCAATAACACATAGCACGAGTTTTACACAAAGTTCCATAGTCACTTAGTCATAATTAATATTTGCAACTTACATATGATGTGAGACTCGTACCATGGCTAAGCAATTGTACTCGCATCTAACCAACCCACGTTGGTGCTATAATATTACCAACTCAACCAATCTAGGGTGACAAGGAATTATGACATACAAGGCCAAGGTGTGGTAACAATTTGGATAATAACTATGCCCAAAGCATTTAAATAAATAATTAAAGTAGAATGCAATAATTTAACACAAAGTGATTTGAAAATTGGGTTCAAGATGATCAAAGGTATTACTTGCCTTGGAAAAGGTCTATGTACTGGTCTTGATCTTGGGGTGCTCCTTCTTCCACAAAATTTCCCGACGAATCGACGTCTACTCGCAAACGAAACAAAAACAAACAAAACAAATAAATAATAGAGGCAAAAAAACTCCAAAAATTAAATAAAAATCTCAGATAAATAGGGCTTGAATTTAGACAAATTTAGAAATTTTAATGGACTCAATCGGAGTTAGGATTCAAAAGTTATGAGCTTTGGAAGTTTGAAATTACATAAAATGCTGAAAATCAGATTTTATGAATTTACCGAATTATTTTCCTAAAGGAAAATAAGATTTAATCTGTGGTGACGTCATGCGGATTTCGGAAAAGAAATAATAAAGAAATCTCGACATGTGGGACCCACATGTCGAGGCTAAGCTCACGGTGGACTAGGTCCACCGAGCCTCGGACTCGAGTCCGTGGACCCAGCCCACGCCGGCGCCGACGAGGACGCCGACGCGCGCCACGTGGGATGACACGCGCAGCGCGGGCGATCTTTGGCGCCGACGTTGACGGCCACGTCGGACCCGACGGCGGCGGCGGCTCGAGAACCAAAGGTTCCGCGAGCGGCGTTTCACCGGCGGTGGGTGGTACCGAGGTAGAAAGTGCGATGGCGATTCCGATGTGGTGCTCGCGGTGGTCGGGGCGTCGTGGCGGCGGCGGCGCGAGAGCGGCGGAGAGGTGCAGGCTCAACGGCGACGGCGTTGGAGGGTTCTCCGGCGGCGGCGGCGGCTCGAGATGCGGGCGACGCGGCGATCCCGAGGGTGGCCTCCAACGGCGACGGGGAGGGCTGGAACGGCGGCAGCGGCGACGAACTCCTTCGGCCGGCGCCAAGACGGCACGACGCGCCGGGCGTTTAGCGGCGCCGGTGGCGGCGCTAGGGTTTCGGGCGCGCGTGGCGGCGGCTAGGGTTTTCGAGGGCGGCGAGGCTCGGGGTGCAGGGCACGAGGGTTCTCGGGGCCTTAAATAGCCCCGGGAGGCGTGTCCGCGAAGGACACGCGGCGGCGCGAAATCGCGGCGGCGAGTCCGTCTCGAGACGACGGTGGCGTGGCGGTCGGGCCCACCGTCGGGCGGCGATGGCTCGGACGCGCGCGCGCGGAAGCGGTGCGATCACGGCGGACTCAAGATCGACCGTCGCATCTAATCGAACGGTCCACAATAAAAAGAACGTTCGGAACCTCCGTTTACCTCACGCACATCCAGCCGTTCCTGCTTGATCCAACGGCGGAGAGTGAACGGGGCAAACCGGAGGGAGAGAGAGAGAGGCAGAGGCCGACAGCGGGTCCACTCGTCGGTGGGAAGCGGCTTTACTTGTGGCCAGGCAAGCCGCGCAGCTGAGGCGGCGGTGGCGGGGACAATGGGCGGACGTTTGGATTTCGGCCCAAAGGATTAACGAGATTATAAATAGCTTTTCTATTTTAGAAAATACCAGAAATTCAAATAGGCAATAGAAAATAGCAAATGAACTCAGAAAAATTCTAGAAAAATCTAGAAAATATATCTGAGCACATAGAACCCAAATAAAATAGTTTTGGCTATTGTTCATGTTGGGATTATTCACATTAAATGTTTTTGATTGTAAAGTCCAATATTAAGCTTTTGAAATTAAAATCAAATAAAATCCAAATGGTGAATTTTCTCCCTACTAACTATTAAAAGATTTTTAAGCTCTGAAAATTGGGATGTTACAAACCTCCCCCCCTTAAAGGAATCTCGACCCGAGATTCAGGCTAGCTAGAGAAAAGGCTAGGAAACTCGGCTTTCATCTCTTCTTCACGTTCCCACGTTGCTTCTCCTTCTGAGTGGTTGCTCCACTGGACCTTGCAAAAACGAACAGTCTTGCTTCTGGTGAGGCGCTCTGCGACATCCAAAATCCTAACTGGATGCTCTTTGTAGGTAAGATCCTCCTTTAGATCAATTGATTCTAGCGGGGCTTGCTCTTCTGGCACACGAAGGCACTTCTTCAACTGCGAGACATGAAAGACATCATGCACTCCTGCTAACGATTGCGGTAGCTCCAACTGGTAAGCAACTTCTCCACGGCGTTCCAAAATCTTGAATGGACCAACATACCTAGGGGCAAGCTTCCCTTTGGCATGAAACCTTTTGACACCTCTGAGCGGGGTCACTCGAAGATAAACAAAATCCTCGGGTTCAAAACTTAGATCACGGCGACGATTATCAGCATAGCTCTTCTGCCTGGACTAAGCTATCTTCAATCTTTCTCTGATCATGGCGGTTGCTCTTACGCTTCTTGAATGATGTCCGGGCGAACACCGATCGTTCAAATTGATTCTCGACTAGTTCAACGGGGTTGGCAACGCGGCCATACAAAGCTTCAAATGGTGACATTTGCGATCGCTTGATAACTATTGTTGTATGAGAATTTCGCATACGGTTAACTTTTATCCCATCGGTAGCATTAGCTAGAGCACAAGCTCTCAAGATATCCTCCAATATCGATTGACTCTTTGATCGCCCATCATGCACGTGGGTGATACGCGATGCGAAATTCGGATGGGTGCCCAATGCTTCATGCAAACTTTGCCAAAAACGAGGTGAACCGAGATCCTCGATCGACACTATCTTCTTGGGCACACCGTGCAAACTGACAATTCTGGCCATGTACAACTCGCAAGGCGATCTCCTGAGTATGTGGTTTTGACTGGCAAGAAATGGGCGACCTTGGTTAGACGATCGACTATTACCCAGATCGAATCGTAACCCGATTGGGTCTTGGGTAAACCGGTGATAAAATCCATTCCGATCTCTTCCCACTTCCATTCGGAATCTTTCGTTGCAAACAAACCCGCTGGTCTCTGGTGTTCTGCCTTTACTTTCTGGCAAGTGTCGCACAAGGCAACGAACTCTGCGACTTCTCGTTTCAAATTTGGCCACCAAAATTTAGTCTTAACATCCTGGTACATCTTGGTACTTCCAGGGTGGATCGAATACTTTGAGTCATGGGCTTCCTTTAATATTAACTGTCTCAGACCATCGATATCTGGTACACAGATACGACCATTAATCCAGAGTATGTCTTGATCATCCTTGGTGAAATCTTTGAATTTCCTTACGCCATTTTGACCTTGATGTCCGACAACACAGATCCTTTGGTTGTGCTTCACGAATTTGCTTCTCCAGGTAGACTGATATTTCCAGTTGGCTACAAATCCTTGAGACACAACTTCTAGCTTTAGCTTTTGAAATTCTTCATAAAGTTCGGGCAACTTTACTTTACTTACAAAGCATTGCAAGAACTCTTACGACTTAGAGCGTCTGCGACTACGTTGGCTTTTCCGAGATGGTAGTGGATTCCAAGATTATAATCCTTGATTAGTTCTAACCATCTTCTCTGTCTCATATTCAAATCTAACTGGGTGAAGATATACTTTAGACTCTTATGATCCGTAGAGACTTCACGGCGACACGATAAGGTAATGACGCCAAATCTTTAAAGCATGCACTACTGCGGCTAATTCCGGATCATGAGTAGGGTAATTCTCTTCATGAGGTCTCAACTGCCTTGACGCATAAGCGACAGCTCTTCCTTCTTGCATCAGGACGCATCCTAATCCTTGACGCGAAGCATTATAGTAGATATCGAAATCCTTGCGAATATCCGCGAGAATCAAGATGGGTCAAGTCAAACGTTTCTTCAACTCTTGAAAACTTTCCTCACAGTGAGTCCAAGTGAACTTTTCTCCTTCTTCAACAATTGCGTAAGAGGCTTAGCAATCGATGAGAATCCTTCGATGAAACGCGGTAATAACTCTGCCATTCCCAAGAAATCGCGAACCGAGTCACGGTCTTGGGCTCCTCCCAATGTAGCACTGCTTTAACTTTACCGGGGTCAACTGCTACTCCGGCTGTCATCACGTGACCAAGGAAATCAACTTCCTTCTTCCAAAAATCACACTTACTGAACTTGGCATACAGCTGATGCTCTCGGAGTTTTTCCAGTATTATCCTTAAATGTTCAGCGTGTTCTTCCTCCAACTTGGAGTACACCAGAATATCATCAATGAACACAACTACGAACTTGTCCAAATATTCCATGAATACTTTATTCATCATGTTCATGAAATAGGCAGGGGCATTAGTTAGACCAAAAGACATGACTAAGAACTCATAATGTCCATACCGCGTTGAGAAAGCGGTCTTCGGTATATCCTTAGGACAAATCTTTAGCTGGTGGTAACCTGATCGCAGGTCGATCTTTGAGAATAATCCGGCTCCTTTCATCTGATCAAACAGATCATCTATCCGGGGTAGTGGGTACTTGTTCTTGATGGTAACTTCGTTGAGAGAACGGTAATCAATACACATCCTCATACTTCCATCTTTCTTCTTGACAAACAACACTTGGTGCCCCCATGGCGACGAACTAGGTCTCACGAAACCTTTCTCAAGAAGTTCTTCTATCGCTTCTTCATCTCTACCAACTCATGGTGGCATCCGATAAGGTCTCTTTGAAATCGGTCTGTCCTCGGCACTAGGTCGATGACAAACTCGATGTCACGATCGGTGGCATTCCCGTAACTCCTCCGAAACACATCCAGGTATTCACCGACGATCGCACTTCTTCTAAGGAAAGGGTCTTCAAACTGTTTACTAGCAAATGTCCATCACGAATCGAGGTGGCTAGAAACTCTACCTTGTTTCCTTTGGCATCCTCGATCGTTACGGCTCTTCGCCACAATCTAGCACGACTTTGTGCTTGGATAACCAATCCATGCCAAGAATGACATCTAGGGTTTGGGTGTCTAGAACAATTAGGTTGGCTAGAAACTCAACTCACTATGAGTAACTTAGCTCTGAACATCCCACTCTAGTACTTAGCTCGCTCCAGCATGGACTACGAGTATGCTTAAGTTGCATAACTTCCAATTTATTTTTGGTTGCAAACATTCCGAAACAAACGAACGCTAAGCTCGAATCAAACAAACCGATGTAGGTGCGAGTTAACGAAACTTACCCGAGACGACGTCCGGTGATTCTGGGCTCCTTCTAGAGTGACGTGGTTGACACGACCTCGATCACCGATGCGGTACTCCTCCGCTTGACCGCAACTTGTGACGCTCCTTGATTGATGCACGCGCGGTGTCTTGGATGACGAGCTCCAAGGTTGAAGCGCATCGAGTGATTGTTCCCCTTTGCGATTAATCGGTTGGCAAAATGTCCGCCGACGACGCGTAATGCACCTTTGTGCGCTCTGTTGGTTGCTTCTGAATTGGGGTTGACAGTGCGTGGTTGCGGAAATTCGAGCGGTGGACGGTCTTTGAAGTTGGTGCAGTGCTCAACGGTCAGGGTGGAAACCGTTGAACTGCGGCTGCACCGTTCTTGCCCTCTGCCGTGATTGCCGATTTCCTTGTTGAGCCATCCGCGTTTGTGGTTATCCTCCGTTCCTTGCGCTTGTCCTCTAGAACAAACGCTTTGTTGACCAAATTTCTTGAAAATCGTGAAAAGTATGGGCGATCAAACCGACTTGCGGCCCAATGTTTAGTCCTTCAAAAGCGACTCGCGAGCCTTGTCCGTGGCTACATCTTCCGCCGCATAGCGAGCTAGCCGAGAAAACTTGTTGAGGTAGTCGACATCGACATAGCTCCTTGCTTGAGCGCGGAACTCATCCTTCTTGGATCGATATTGCCTTACGCACGTGATAATTGGCGGAATCTCGCAGAAAATTCCTCCCGTGTGATATCCTATGGCGCCTCATGGGCGACGCAGAAGTTCTCCCACCATTCAAGGCGGTGCCTTCCATCCGGTGAGTGGCATACGAACCTTTTCACGATCGGCGCAGACGGGTGATCGCAGCTTCCTTCGA
This sequence comes from Ampelocalamus luodianensis, assembly GCA_036346255.1. Classification (NCBI taxonomy): domain Eukaryota; kingdom Viridiplantae; phylum Streptophyta; class Magnoliopsida; order Poales; family Poaceae; genus Ampelocalamus; species Ampelocalamus luodianensis. The sequence continues at coordinate 27,188 of JAYEVH010000104.1, forward strand.
TAACTCGAGCCAATCGCCCGCTTCCACCGAGAGACGGTCCGAAAATGTTGGTGGACGAGTCCTCATAAATTTCGCAAGTTTGGATGGTCCATGGTGACCATGAGCGCGGGGTTCCATCATCGTTGATTGTTATTATTGTTGTTGGCCGGTTGTTCATAGCTTGCATCCGAGTCATCATAGTGTTCATCACCGAGTCTGCTTTGCCATGAAAGCTCCAAAGTTACGCAAGTCAATTGGAGGTGCTTGTGGCGGAAGCGCTCCTCGCGGTGGTTGCTCATTGCTTCTCGGTCTTTGGTGCGGAACCACTAGCAATGCGATCGACGAGTTTGAACCATCCGTCAAGCTCCATGGGTTAGATAAGGTAGCAAGCACAAGATAAGTTGAGAACTAAGCAGGGCAGTTAAACCCAACAAAACACGATCAAGAAACTCAAATGAAATACCTTTATTACTTAGGGTCTTAGTATGGTCGCAACAAATGCCTAAGGGCCCTTGCAGCTCATACTGCACACAAAAAGAAACCATGACCTAAGCACACAAAACTACCGCCTAAAGGGCGACTCACTAAACTGAAACTGGCTAAGCCTGAAAAACTGAGGCTACGACCACTACTCGAGAAAGCCTCCACAACCGGCGACGCCCCGACGGTGAGACTCGGAAGTGAGCCGGCATCTTGGCAACCGATCTCGATGCCTCGGCTGGTGCAGCGAGAGCAGCGTTCGGTGCAAGCGGCTCCGCTGCTCCTCCGCTCTGCATCTTCTTGGGCTCAATCGGGCCTTCCTCCGGATCTTCTTGTAATCCTCCTCGGGTCTTCCTCTTCTTGGGGACTTGGTCGTAGAAGATCTCTTGCAGAGTGGCGACCTTCTCTTCAGCTCTCTACAAGGCTTCATAGACATGATCCAGCTCCGTGATGGTTCTCTCCAAAGCTTCCTCCTGGGCGACCACAAACTATGCGAGGTGCACGACTGTAGCGTTGCTCTCTCCTTCTGTGGACGGGTAGCGTGCTGGCAAGTCCACTGCCGCACCGGGTGGTAACGGAAGACGGTGTCCTGAAGCTCCGTGCGTAGATGTTGCAGATACGCAGCATGGCCAAGCGCGACGACTCCTGGATACCTTCCAGCCAAGTGATCTTTCTCACAGAGACGTGCGAAGGTTGGTTTGCCTTGTCGTTCCTCCTGGCATAGATCGTCAGGCGACAAATCACTCCACGGTTTTGTCCATTCACCGTCCGCTTGTTGCCGACGCGGCGGACGATCAAAACCTCCAAGAACTTGTAGCAACTTCCAAAGCTCGGTGCACTCTACCCAAAGGCGCTCACCATAGCTATGAAGACGAGGCATCTGTCAAGACAGACGAACAGGGTAAGAGCAACTTTAAAACAGCGGGGAGAGAAGAGATTATAGCAAAAGTTGAGGCGAGAGAGACATGAGAAGAGTTAAGCAATCAATTAACTTTGCAAGTTAATTTTTCCTTTAGAAAATAATTTGGACACTCTAAAGACGGCCAATCTATCTAAGGTCAAGACTTACAGTCAGTATGGATCTGATACCACCTCTGTCGGGACCCAGAATTACTATTCTGGAACCCTCTGTGTATACTGCACTAGTCCAGGATCACGCTAGTGCACACAGGGTTAACATAGGTAAATATCGATCCACACAAACGATAAATAAAGTAAACGATTAGTTTGAATAACAAATAAGGGTTTTGACCTTATGGTCGAGTTTACACTTATTAAGCCTCGCAGGGCTAACAGGAAATAAAGCAGCAGCGGAACGGAAAACTCCAGCGTAGATCCCACCAATTCACCACACGCAACCGACTGGGATCCAGACCTTAACGAACGATCAGCCTTCAGCGAACTCCTCCTCAAAGCGTGAGACTCCTCCTCTTACAGAGGTTTGGGCGCAAGTTTTACAACAAGCGTGAGTACACAACCGCACTCGCAAATCATACCACGAATGCAATGTATAGATGCAGCTTATTCCAAAGAAAAGGCTTCGTGGTTCTTTTGCATAAAAGCAACATTTGCAATTGAATACGAATAATAGATTGAAATCATAATTCAAAACAAATAGAAAATAATAATTTAACAGATTGTTTCCACAAAGACACACAACTAAATGTGATTATTTCACATAGCCATATGATTAAGGTCACACAGCTCCCATCCCAACATTTTATGAAAACTACCCTCGTGTGAAATCCCGAGCATGTCCATGACCATGACGCGCTATTCGAATAGATTAATTAACACTCTGCAGAGGTTGTACACTTTACCCACAAGATACAACTAGTGTAGCAAGCACCAATCGTAACAAAACAGTTGAAACTTCATCTCAAACATTGACATTCCCGGTGTGCTTACAAACCGCTATACTAGCTCACATAGAATTGGTATAACACACACGTGGACGGGGAAGACGAATCGTCCCGCGATGCAACCACCAAGTAGTCACACCTTCACCTGTCACACACCTAACCTATCCACCGAACATCAATGCCGAGAATCCATAACTTACTAAGTTAGGCCCGCCCCATACGGGCATGTGGTCGTGCAAGAAGGCTCGATTCAATGGCGCACAAAGTTAAGTCCTTAATTGACCAAGGCAAGACTTCCATTTTCTAACTAAGTCACAAAGACCATCATTCCCATCACATAGACCACCATGTCACACGTCTCCACCACTTGCCTCGGTCTAAATCCTTTACCACCTAGTTGGTTTTAGTGCAACACATGCCATCACGAAGTAATAACACATAGCACACGTTTTACACAAAGTTCCATAGTCACTTAGTCATAATTAATATTTGCAACTTACATATGATGTGAGACTCGTAGCATGGCTAAGCAATTGTACTGCATCTAACCAACCCACGTTGGTGCTATAATATTACCAACTCAACCAATCTAGGGTGACAAGGAATTATGACATACAAGGCCAAGGTGTGGTAACAATTTGGATAATAACTGTGCTCAAAGCATTTAAATAAATAATTAAAGTAGAATGCAATAATTTAACACAAAGTGATTTGAAAACTGGGTTCAAGATGATCAAAGGTATGACTTGCCTTGGAAAAGGTCTATGTACTGGTCTTGATCTTGGGGTGCTCCTTCTTCCACAAAATTTCCGACTAATCGACATCTACTATAAACTAAACAAAAACAAACAAAACAAATAAATAATAGAGGCAAAACAAACTCCAAAAATTAAATAAAAATCTCAGATAAATAGGGCTTGAATTTAGACAAATTTAGAAATTTGAATGGACTCAATCGGAGTTAGGATGCAAAAGTTATGAGCTTTGGAAGTTTGAAATTACATAAAATGTTGAAAATCAGATTTTATGAATTTACCGAATTATTTTCCTAAAGGAAAATAAGATTTAATGCGCAGGCTGACGTCAGCGAGGATTTCCGGAAAAGAAATAATAAAAAGAAATCTCGACATGTGGGACCCACATGTCGAGGCTAAACTCACGGTGGACTAGGTCCACCGAGCCTCGGACTTCGGGTCCGTGGACCCGACCACGCGGCGCCGACGAGGACGCCGACGGCGCCACGTGGGATGACACGCAGCGCGGGGCTGATCTTGGCGTTGACGTGGACGGCCACGCCGACCCGGACGGCGGCGGCGGCTCGGGAAACAAAGGTTCCGCGACGGCGGCGTTTCACCGGCGGTGGGTGGTGCTGGGAGGTAGAGGTGCGATGGCGATTCCGGCGAGGTGCTCACCGTGGTGGGGACGCTCGTGGCGGCCGGCGGCGAGCGAGAGCGGCGAGAGGTACGGGCTCAACGGCGACGGCGTTGGAGGGGTTCTCCGCGGCGGCGACGGCACCCGAGATGCGGCGACGCGGCGATCCCGAGGTGGCCTCAACGGCGACGGAGAGGCCGAACGGCGGCGGCGATTTAACTCTTCGGCCGGCGCCGAAGACGACGACGGCGCCGGGCGTTGCGGCGCGGGGCGGCGGTTAGGTTTTTTCGGGCGGCGCTTCCGGTGGCGCGCTAGGGTTTCGGGCGGCGCTTGGTGGCGGCGCTAGGGTTTTCGAGGGCGGCGAGGCTCGGGTGCAGGCACGAGGTCCCTGGCCTTAAACAGCCTCGTGAGGCGGTCCGCTGAAGGACACGCGGCGGCGCGAAATCGAGCGGCGGGCGGAGTCCGCCTCGAGACGACGGTGACGTGGTGGTCGGGCCCACTGCGCGGCGGCGATGGCTCGACGCGCGCGCGTCTAAAGCGTTGCGGTCACGGCGGACTCAAGATCTCGACCGTCCAGATCTAATCGAACGGTCCACAATAAAAGAACGTTCGAACCTCCGCTTACCTCACGCACATCCGGCCCGTTCTCGCTGATCCAACGGCGAGAGTGAACGGGCAAACCGAGGAGAGAGAGAGAGAACAGAGAGGCCGACAGTGGGGTCCACTGCCGGTGAGGCGACTTCGCATGGCGAATCGGGCCGCATGAGCTAGGTCGGCGGCGGGGACAATGGGCCGGAGGTTTGGATTTCGGCCCAAAGGATTAACTGAGATTATAAATAGCTTTTCTATTTTAGAAAATACGAAATTCAAATAGGCAATAGAAAATAGCAAATGAACTCTAAAAATTCTAGAAAAATCTAGAAAATATATCTGAGCACATAGAACCCAAATAAAATAGTTTTGGCTATTGTTCATGTTGGGATTATTCATATTAAATGTTTTTGATTGTAAAGTCCAATATTAAGCTTTTGAAATTAAAATCAAATAAAATCCAAATGGTGAATTTTCTCCCTACTAACTATTAAAATATTTTAAGCTCAAAATTGGGATGTTACACAAGCCCAATCAAAAAAGTATGGAGGACAAAGACACTGGCCGCCTCCCACTCGCTAGCTTTGGGCTCCCCAACGAGCCCAATCAAAAGAAGTATGAGGGACGATGCTCGACTTTGCCTCCCCCTCGTCGGCGTTGGGTTTCCAAGCGAGCCCAATTAAAAAAGTTATGGGGGACAGTGCTCGGCTTTGCCTCCCCCTTGTTGGCGTTAGGCTTTCTGCGAGCCCAATTAAAAAGTTATGGGGACGAGTGCTCGCCTTATGGTCGTTCCCTACAGGATGCAATGGGTAGTCATGTTACGACTTATATTAGTCCCACCTAGCGCAAGAGGGGGCCCGAATACGGAGGTCTTTATTCCAAAGGGGGTGGCGAAACATTAGCGAGGGACAACTACGGCAGAATGACGCTTTGTAAAGGCCTTGTCACGTGCTCTAGACCGCTTACCTACCGGTAGTGAGCGGTGGTATCGACGGATGCCAACAAACTAGAGAAGTCGTGTCTTGTGGGTAAAGTTGTACAATATCTGCAGAGTGTAAAACTATTCGAATAGCCGTGTCCACGGTTATGGATATGCTAGCAGAACTGCTCAAAGTTAGACTTTGGTTTTGTTTGAAAAAGACTTCTTCAAACGGGTTTATCCAAATGGGAAGTAGGCAGGAAGCCATGTGATAGGAGGGTATCCTTCACCATTCATGTGTGAATGTTATCTGACTATAAAACTGAGAATTTATAAAATGAATCTTAGTTATAAAATAATTGCCTTGAAACTTAGTACAGGTATTTTAAAGAAAATGCTGCTTTATACAAATCAACCAATAAACTATCCTTTGTTACATCCATGTATGCATGTCATTCTGTTATTTGACGGGTGTAACTTGCGAGCACGGAAGTTGTGCTCATACTTGCTTTATGCAAATAAAATTTCAGAGGAGAAGGACTTTGCTACCAGTGTGAATCTCGATGACTAGGCCGCTACCCCAATCGATTGCACGTGGCGGTGATTGTTGACTCTATTTGTAACACCCCGATCTTCTAATCGTGGTGTTAATATTTAAGTAGGCGATCTAATAAAACTTTGGTAATGTTTTAAAAATTTTCCCTTGCTTAATTAAAATGTTGCTTCTAAAATCAAATCGAATTGTTCGAAAGACTACATTTAAAAAATTAAATTATTTCAACTTCTTGTTTTAGCGTGTATTTCAAAACTCATGACATGTCATTCATTTAGATCATTGTCACGCTTTTAGTTCGATCGACCGCAAAGTAGACGCTGTGTGTCTATTATCTTCCCCCAACTTCTCTCCTCACGATCGTCACTAAAGTTTAAGAATTCGACAATGCATGTTATACTATTGCGATCGTTGTTTCGAGAGCGTTCTATTTTAGTAGTTATTTTGCACATGCGAGCTCGTTTGAGCGAGTTGGAGAAAAGGAGGAAGGAATACACTGTAATTTATTTCATCGTTATTTTTCCTCTTCCATCCGAATAGAATACACACTACCATTTCACACCTCCCTATCCATTTGTTTTTGCCCACCAAACACCACCACTCATCCCACAAAGTCATCTTTCTTTATTCATCTCCCTATTGCCAACTCCCATTGATTTATTCCAGTAAAAGCAATCCCCATGCCACGCCATCTCTCTTCCCATCGCTTCTTCCTCCAACAGAGAGAACTTCTAGTCACTACCCAAGCAAAACTCTAACACATGTTCATCTCTTCCATCTTCTCTCCTTCCAAACTCCACCAAGAATCACAAATCCTTCAATGCATGTTATGCGGCGGCATTCATCTTCTCAAGACCATTCTGTTTCGCATTCGTTCGCATGCAAAGTCATTTGAGCGATTTGGAGAAGAGGAAAGGAATGGCAGCAGCGGCACGCATGCAGTGCATGCATGCATCCGCCGGCGACACATGCGCTGCGGCAATGACGGCCTGAGCTTAGGCGCGGAGGCGCCGGCGGCGTCGCACGACGGCGATCGGGCAGGCAAAGATGGCGCGGCGGTGCTTGGCCAGAGTTCACGCCGAGGCGATCGAGGCCGATGCACCGCATGCCATGGTTAGCTACGGCATGACTTGGTCATGTGGCGGCATATGTGCGCATGCATGCGACGGCTATGCATGCAGCGGCGCGGCGCCCGAGCGAGGCGAGGCCGCATGGAGTGTCGTGGCTCGCTTGAGCGCGGTCGCGGCAAGGTGACTCGCGGGCATGGCCAAGAGCGGCGATGGCGTTGCAGAGCGGACGGATGAGAAGACCAGCGGACGCTGGCCGAGAAGACGATGTCTGGTGACGATACGCACGCCTAGTGTCGTGGTAAAATCATTAATGTTGTTTTTGTTGCCGCAATCCGATATTAGTCGTGCATGTTGCATATTAGTCATGTGCATGTCATCTATTTATGCATGTTTAATTGCAAAAATGGTTTGGTAACTTAAGACTCGTATAATTCTCCGGTTATGTCTTATTTGTGCGAGGCGTGATTATGTGTTGATATATTGGTGAATGCGAATAATTAGATTATTGAGGCGAAATGTGTGTATTGTTGGTCGTGGATGCTAAAAATACATTGGATAAATTGATCGGATGTCTTAGGTAATAGTTATGTGAGTCATTTGTGCTAGAATTGGGAGAAGGTAGCATTGGATCACTTAATTGCGGATGAATGTTTGGATTGCCTTATAATTAGTGGATAAGTCCCATGTGCCGAGTTGATAGAAATATGTCCTAAATCGAGTTAGTAGATAAAGGATTATTAGTTGTTTGTTTAGACACATACATTATTGGATTGGTAGAGGTCGTTCTTGACTAAGTTCTGTGGTATGGATATGAGTTGCTCGATTGGTGAGCCATTAGGTGTCGGACGTGCAATTAAATTGTAATGGTCGTTATGTGTCGGTTAGTCGAATAAATCTCATCGGTAGAAATTTTAGTGTTGCGATGATGATTTGCCAATGCAAGACTAGTAGAGCTAAATAGTAGTGTTAGCTTAAATATTCTAGTGATGAACAAGTTATGGAGTTAGTCTTAGTCATATGCTTATCACTTGGTGGATTTGGTGCATTCACCGGATTGATTGTATGTACGAAAGATGGTGAGTCCGGTCATTATTTGTTGGGTTGAATGTCTTGTTTATGCCATAGTAGATGTTAGTATAGGAGTTAGATCAAGGTACGAGGATATGATTGGAGAGTGTTATGCATGCGATTGGATTCAACACCGGAGAATCGGTTGAGTGTATGATTATGAGAAGATTGGATTTGTCGGTAGGTATTTTCCTTTAGGAAATAAATGAAAAATAAAATAAAATACAAGAGCCTATATTTCATTGGCAAAGGCTAGGTCAGCCCGTGTATAAAAAGGATTTAATTCCAATTTAAAATGTAGAAAAGAATTATTTTTACACTAGAAATCGAATTAACTTTGAAAATTCTTAGAAAATTTATATGAACTCCAAATAGGATGAATCCAATTGGGTTGTTCATAAAATATTATTCTATATTTAACCATGTAGTTTTTATCTCCACTAGAATTCTGCAATTTTTCACAAAATAATTAAATTCGGGTGAACAATAACATAACAGTGATTTTCAGCATTTTCTGAAAAACTGATCTTCAAATTACTATAACTTTCACATATTAACTCAAAATTGAATAAGTTTTGTACCTAAATTCATCTAAAATCATAATCTAGCTACTGTATAAATTTCATGTATTTTGGAGCAATTTGAGTTTTTGGCTATTTCTCGGTGTTTATTCGATGCCGTTATTTCCTTAGAGTCCGAATTGCCGCAAGCTAGCGATTACACAACTAAGAGTGAAAAATTGGAATACCAGCCAGGCAAGCATCCTTTGAACTTTCTTTTTGCATCATATTTGATCCCAGTTTTGTTAGGATAGATGCAATGATAATTGCTTGCATGTTATTTTGATAATGTCGCTATTTTTGTGATGAATAGTTAGACACCTCCTATTACATTGTCATTGTGGCTATCCATGAATTATTCCAATACTGAAATGCTTAGCCATGCAAGTCTAGATCCGGTAGTTTGATTGTCGGGAATAACCCGACAATTATGGGGCAAACATAACTCTCATTATATACTTTTGTTTCAGATCTTCATATCTATTTTATGAGTTAAATTTTGTCATTTTAAATGAGATTTTGGTCTGGACAAGTGTTGGTTAGTGATGGTGCTTCGTGCACGAGCTTTGGGTATGTGGTTTGCCTTGTCTGGACAATTAAGGACCGAACTTTAGGTTGTTGCAATTCAAGTAAAACTCGTGCTATCACACGCGGTATATGGGTGCCGTATGGTTAAGTAGGGGGAAGGTTTTATTGGGTTGAGTCCCGCGGTGGTGAAATGGTAAAGGCATGGGACCGTGAAATCCCGTGTTCTTTTTGGGCCGATAGGATGGGGGCGTTAACGTCTTGTGTTTCCTAGGAGGTAGGATGGAGGCGTTAACGTCTTGTGTTTCCTAGGAGCCATGGGTTGAGGGACTTAACTCAATGGGATTTTCTTGCTAAAAACGATCGTATCTTGATTTACCCGGCCGGCATACCTTAGGTAGTATGCTATATTCGGAGGCATCTGGAGGCTTACGGGCTAATCAAGTCGTGTGGGTAAAGTAGTACACCCCTACAGGGTATAATCTATTCGAATAGCCGTGTCCACGGTTATGGACGACCGCTTGAAATTTGTGGCTGCTTATTGTTAGACTTGAGAATTAAAATTGTGGGTGAACTCGGTAATTCATGAACGGGATGTTCATGCTTGTTGTATCAAAGTGGACAGCCACTTTGCTCTTTTTATGCCTTGTTGATTACTTAGTTCATTACTTATTCACATGATTTACTTCCACTTCAAATCTAATTTTTAAATGGCATTTGAAGAACTAGCATGTGTAGGTTGTATATTGTTGCGTCTTTTTCGCAAAACTAAGCCAATATGAGCCTTTCCTTTGAATGACCTTATGCATAACTATTTTTATTTGTGTAAGACTTGCGAGTACTCTTTGGTACTCAGCCAGATGTTTGCTGGCTTTTACAGGTGAGGACGATTTCGAGACCGATGAGCTTGTCGGTGTCGATTTAGGCGACACCGACGAGTAGTGTGTTACTTTCTAACTCCCAGTCGGTTGCCGATGGGTTGTGGGCATACCGCTGTTGGTATTTTGGTTTATTTACTGCTTCCGCTATCAACTTATTAAATTTGGCCGGTCGGCTCTTATGTAGTCTGATACTTGGTATTATGTTGTATGACGTTTGAACTATTTATGTATGAGCATTGTATGGATGTGATTAACGTTGTATAAGAGCATGAATATATTGGTCGCTGATCTTGGGAGCCAATATAAATCATGTTCGCTGTTCATGGTTTCCGATTTAACTCGTTAAGTGTAGCACTTGACTCGTTGGAGAACCGGCAATCATGTAGTGCTCGCAGAGGAGCGGCGCGCAGGATCGTCGGGGCTCTAGATCGTAGTCAAGTCTCTCATTTAGACTGAGTTAAGTTTGAAACCATTTACTGAGAGATCCGGAGTTATGTCCTTAAGACCAAGATTAGTCTCGGTTTACGGAGATAACTCGGGTCCCCACACTACTACTTCTTCGCCTTCCGTGTGTTCTTTATTGTTTGGCTTGTAAGCCTCTTTGTAATAAACTCTGTTGATTATTAATAAAGTTGTGATATGAATTTGTTACCATATTTGTTTTCTTGTGTGAACTAGCGACGATCATGTGACTAGTTGTAAATACACAGAGGATTCGGAGTGTTAATCCGGGTCTTACAAAGGTGGTACCAGAGTCAGACGATCGTAGAGGTCGTGATCTAGTTAGAATGGTCGTTAGTTGAAAAACTTCAAAACTTATTTTATAACAAGAAAATAAATTGTTCTCTCCTCATCTTGGTCACTATCTATAGCTTCTTCATAGCAATTCTTCCTTACCTAATTCTCTCTTCACCTTTTTATAACATTAAATGGATCCTCTCTTCCTTAAAAATTTCTATAGATGGTCAACACGCTTCTTCCTATTACGCTCAAGACTACAAGGCATGAAGTCACAAGAGAGCATCGTCAACAAAGACCACGAGCGTAAGATACTACGCCACCCCAACCATATAGCTTTGTTGCCACGGCTCATTCCGTATTGAGTCGCTACACCAAATTAAAGAGTCTCGATCGAGTAGATCGCGTCAACACTTATCAAAATAAAGGAACTAAGGACGAAACCACAAATAAAAGATGGTCGATTGGCAAAATACATTATCCAACCTCAATGGCCTAAAAAGAAGAGAACAAAATGTCTTAAAATTCCCAAGTAAAAATAAGTAGTTAAGTAAATAAATTAACTTTAGTACTTACGCTCTTTCAAGTTAATGAAGCGATGGACCACATCATCATTAGCGATGAATCACAACATCATTAGCATCTCTAGTGATGAACTCCGAGCCGCACGCCACGCTGTCGCCGTGCCGTGTACGTCGCCGCTCGAGACGATTCCGGGTGCACGATTTTTGGGCTAAAGAGTGCACATGTGATATATAAGTTGATCCCATTAAATTGTTTTTGAACCCGGTGTCTTTGTGACACCAGTAATCCCATTTGCTTCTCGCCCGCTTCGCCACCAACGGTGTGTAAAATATCTCATGCGGTATTCAGATTCACGCTGCTTGACTAGAGGACAACACATCCTTTTTGTAGCCTTTACTAACTACATATTGGTGTGGATTACATCGTGCTCAGTAAAGCATGTGACTTCTAGCGCACGTGTGAAAAGGACTTGATCGAGTACATATATTGTTTTGTGAAGTTACAACGACTTGAGTACATAGTTTTGTGAGCGCACGTGTGAAAAGGACTTGAGTACATAATTTTGTGAAATTACAATGACTTGAGTACATAGTTTTATGAAGTTACAAGGACTTGAGTACATAGTTTTGTGAAATTGCATGTAAGCAAGTTTGCCATTTTATTGAGCAAGAACGACGGGAGAAAAATCGAGAATCAGCGAGAACGTGCGGATCGACGTCACGCCAAGCCAGCGCGATGGATGGATGCATGGATCGGTGATGCCGAGGGTTGGGCCCTGTGGTCGAGCCTCTTCGAGTGGAGTCTCCCATCTCGGGGTCTCTTGTGGTGGTGCATCGCAGTGGCAGGTGGTACTCGCGGCCACCGGCGCCGATGTCCCCGAGTGGCGACGGTGCAGGGGCCAGTGATCGAGAGGGGACGGCGAGGAGGCGACGAGGAGGACGCAAAGGCGTAAACACATAATTAGCTTCATCACTTACTTGACCGCACTTGATTAGTCGCTTGCTATATATGATCGATCGGTCTTGGTTTGCAAATGGTATAGCTAGCTATTGCTATGTACTATGCATGTCTCTGGGTAGTAGAGGCGTGTATTTATAGGCTTTACTACGAAGACAGGGTGCTTGACTAATTGTAAAGGAAAAAAGTCAATTTCACATCCTTGAATGTCCGTCCAACTCCACTAATGCACTAGCGGTACAATCGATTATGCTGGTTATGGTCTTTCACCTTTTCTTTTGGACATATATTTTCCTTCGCTTCTTGCATGTGTCACCAACAAACGAATAGTACTAGTCTCAAGAAAAGAAACAAATCTTACTTATTAGTTACTTTGGTATATATGTTGGCCTCCTCAATATTTATCTGTTGATCATTTTGATCGAAACGACAATGATAGCACTTGAGTGAGGCATACCGCCAAAACCGACGCAAAACCTAACATGGGCCAATTATTCGGGGCAATGTATGATCTTATATCCTAATAATAGAAATAATATCACGCAAAACCTCCAGGATCTTTGAAGGTAAAGCACTAACGTATGCCAATTATAATGGTACTTTCTAGTGAAAGCACTACCCAATTTAGTTGTGCAATGCATGTCATCCTCGCATTAGTCCGTGTCTTATCCTAATAATAGAAACAATATGGCCGCCGCCGTCCTATTGCCATTGGAATGACAGCTCCCATTGCCGTGCATCACCATACCTTACTTGTCGATTGTCTGCTCGGGCAACAAGATTTTGCAACTACGGCCACATTTATCCGCCAAAATGGTCGGGATTTGCTATTGATCGCGAGAGAGACCGCATATCACGCCCCATCGTGCAAAAACCTAGCCTCTCCAAGGCCGTGCCTCGCGACTAGGAGTTTCCCGCCTTGAAAGATCTAGACACTCAGGAAGGTCGTGGCTCGGCAGACTAGGGTGTCTCCCGCCAAGGCCTCACCTTGACGAAGAGACTCACATGTCGCGCTCCATCGCGCCAAAAACCTAGCCGCCCAAAGGTCGTACCTCCGACTAGGAGTCTCCCACCCGTAAGGCCTTGCCTTGATGGAGAAACCTCGCATATCGCGCTCCACCGTGCCAAAACCTACCCACCAAGGTCTGCCTCGATGACTAGGAGTCTCCCACCTCGAATACCTCGCCTCGCAGAGACTCGCATATCGTGCCTCATCGCGCAAAAAACCTAGCGCTCGAAGGCCGCTCTCGGCGACTAGGAGTCTACCGCCTCGGAAGGCCCCTCGATGGAGAGACCTCGCACATCGTGCTCCATCGCATAAAAACCTAGTTGCTCCGGCTATGCCTCTGAGACTAGGGAGTCTCTTGCCTCAAAGGTCGTGGCCTCGGTGGAGAGAACTCGCATATCGCGCTCCAACACGCCAAAACCTAGCCGCCCAAAGGACGTGCCTCGGCGACTAGGGAGTCTCAAGCCTCGCCTCGATGAGACCTCATATCGTGCCTCGTGGGTAGGAAGTCTCCACCTCGAAGGGCTCGCCTGCGTGAGTGACCTCATATCATGCTCCATCGCAAAAACTTAGTCGCCCAGAGGACACATCTTGGTGACTAGAGACTCTCCCACCTCGAAGGCTGTGCCTCGGTGGAGAGAACTCGCATATCGCGCCCAACACACCAAAACCTAGCCGCCAAGGACGTTCCTCCCGGCCTCGCTAGCGTTGGGCTCCAAAGCGAGCCCAATCAAACAAAGTGTGGGACGATGCTCGCCTTTGCCTTCACTCATCGGCGTTGGGCTCCCAAGCGAGCCTAATAAAAATATTGGGACGCACGCCCGCCACCCCCTCGGGCGGTGGGCTACCAGCGAGTCCAACAAAAAGTATTGAGACGGCGCCGACTTCGTCTCCACCTCACTAGCGTTAGGCGCCAAGCGAGCCAGCCAAAAGTATGGGGGTGGGCACGGCCGCCTCCCCTTCACTAGCGTGGCTTCCCAAGAGAGCTCATTCAAAAAAGTATGTGGGATGGCGCCGGCCGCCTCCTCATCGGCATTGGGCTCCCAAGAGAGCCCAATCAAAATGTATGGGGACAAGACTGTAATACCCTCTCTTCTCCCCTCTTCTCTCTCTTCGCCGCGAGTTGACACCTGCACCGACAACACCACGCCCATGCGTCGCCTCCTCCACTGCTATCTCGCTGGGTCCCACGTCGCTAATGCGCGTCCTCGTCCCGCACTCCCCGTGTCAACGCCCGTCGCCCATCGTGCGTCTCGTCCTAGCACGCCGCGCCTGCCCCAATCCCTGTCCCAGCTCCCCATGCCCGCCGCTCCTGCCGACACTGTCGTGCGCCTTAAGCCTCCATGGCCCCTTTCCCCCTCCTCCCCGGCTATAAAGAGCCTTCCCCCCCTTTCGATCCCACTCCGTCTCACCCTCCCCATCTCACCTTCTCTTCATCCCCGAGGAAAGAAGAACTGAGTGAGGAATCGAAGAAAACTCACCTCTAGCCGGGCCGTGCCGCCGCTTCCTCCGCGTCTTTGTTGCTTGATGGCCCCCTCACCATCTCCTCGTCACCGCCTGCAGAGCATCTCGACCGCTTCCTCCCCATTGTCGATGTTTTGAGCTCCTATCACCGCCACCCTAGGGCAATCCCATCATCGCCGACGTTGTTTCCCGGCGCCTGCCCCCTTCCCCTCTCCCTCTTTGCTCGCCCGAGCGCCTCCCTCTTTCTTTTTTAGGTAGCTGACCCATGGCCATGGGTCAGTAAAGGCTTCACCAAATGGCTGGTGGGTAAAGGTGGCCGTGGGTCGCCGCTAGTTTTCTATTTGTTTTGTTTTTGTTTTTATTTTCTAATTTAATTCAAAAGAGAGACTTCTAAAGTTTATTTCTCCCTCGTCGTAGCTCCAAAAAATTGTGAAACTTGTTTCTAAAATTTTTAAAATCAAGATCTTGCTAATGGCACCGATCTTGTTTATTTTGAGTTCGTTTATTGCTTCTTGTGTATTTAATTGTTCTCCTTGTTGTTTATTTCTTTTCCTGCACTGCACGCGTAGAGTTCAAGACACCGGGAACCTTCACTTCGATCAAACTCAAGATTATTAGGACCCTCTTACCTTTAATCCAAAGTAGTCAATACTTTGATCATATTGAACCTACATTTTATGCAAATTATATTCTTTTAAAATAGCAAATTGCATGCTTTAATTCTTTAAGTAAATGTATGTTAAAGCATAAGGTAGTTAAATACCCATTTGATCAAGAATTAATTAATATGCCATCCTTGACAATTTGAATCCATTATTCCATGTCACCCTAGTAACTATATGGTAATACTAGCTGTAGGTTGTACTTAAACGACATGCTAGTCTTTCTTGAGTACCGGACATTAAAATGTCCCAATCATCATCTCTTCAAACATAAAATAGTTTAGCGGTCATTGGTAGTCCTTGGTAGGATAAATATTGTGATTTGGTTTTACTCCTCAAAACCCTAATAATTGTTGTTACTATCTAGGCGGATGGCGAGGTGGATGGTATAACAATGGGTGCTAATGTAGCCTAAGGAATGTTTTTTTGTGGATGCAGATGAAGGAGATTATGCGCACTACGAGGATCCGTAAGTCGGTGGACAAGATAATGATGAGGAGTAGTTTAGTTCTTGTAGTCTAGGTCTCGCGATCCACCTAACTTAACTCGCTTGCTTGCGTGTATCCTATATTATCTGAGTCTTTGAGTAATATCGGACACTCACATGTATTCCCAATCGCTGCTGTGGTGAGATGTGCTCACCCTTTGCTTCAGCCGTAGCTATCGCTGCCTTTTGTAATGTAATCGATTTGGTCTATTCGGCCCTTTTGTAAAACTCACCCAACACAGTCTATGTCACTCTGATGTTTGTAATATATTTGAATGTTCTAGTTCACGCCATGTATGACATGATTCAGCAATGTTCCTGTGAGTGCTATCTACTGATCTAGGAAATAGCACTGTGTTTTCACGGAGGATTTAGATTTATGAAATCCGGTCAGATAGAGCGGTATTAGACCATAGGATCAGAGGGGCCTTAGCTAGACTGAGTCGAGCCTAAGGATTTGAGTCTTATTTTCAAAAACCAAGAAAAGGCTTTTGTTAAAATATAGCGTAATTATTGCTCTTACTCATCCCTCTTAGTTCTTCACTTACCTTGATTTCACTTGAGTTTTTACTCAGTTCTGACCCTCTCTCTTATTTCAAAATTTGTAGATGGCTGCACCATCATCCGATGCCCCGTCGGACATTCTCTCTCATGGAGAGAATGAAGGAGGGTTGTGAACATCCTCGCACGGTGATGCAGTACCTTGACTACCGTCACCAGCCATCTTCAGAGGCCGAAAGACTCAAGTCATGGCCTGCGAGTCTTGGTCTATGGAGGTGTACCTCTACCCGAGAGAAGGCAAGATCCTCACCCACATCTTCAGAACTGAGCACCCCAGGAGCCACTATTCTGATGCAACTCAGGACATAGCTCGTTTCACCTCGGCTCACCTGTGCCAGATGCACGAAGATGACCTACTGGGATCTCCATTCTGCTTCTATCTGTCTCTTCAGGAAGGATTGCACTACCCCGACATCTTCGACGTCAGGGTGGATGACCCACGCCTGTCCCACTAGGTGTAGCTCACTCAGGCCTTGACAGCTTCCATCGTCGGCACCGTGTATGAGATTGGACAGCTTCGGATGCTTCTCACCAGCAGCTACGCCCACACCGATACCCTCCGCAACCAGCTGATCAGGAGTGATGAAGCCCACTTTACTGCATTGCAGGAGAGAGACGCCGCCATCGCAGAGTTGGCACACCTCACAGCAGCTACATCAATCTCTGCCCCAGTTCCTCCCCCAGCAGTCGTCGCCTCCAGCGACTAGATGCCAGATCAACCACTCCGATCCAGATGAGCCCGCACCAGGATGACTGCACGCAAGAGCGTACGACATCCCAGTCCACCGCCCATCATCAACATCGAAGACTCCTGTTGAGGACACAGCCTTTCACGTTATCGCTCTTATTCCCGGTCGCCTGACTTTAGTTGCAACCGTTCTCGCTCCCGCTCCCTGGGCAACTGCACCGCTTGTGGTGGCCAGTACCCACTATTGGAGTAGTCAGGCTAGTCTAGGTTAGCTAGCAGTGCTTGCTAGGCAATCTTTTGGTTGCAAGCGCTTTTTCCTTTTGTAGACGTTATGTTTGTATCTTATGTCGTGGCTTAGCCTAGCCTATACGCTATACTTCAGGAGTCATGTAACACCTAACCCGCTTAATATAATGCAGCCATTCTAGGCTTTGTATTGTGTTTGATCGTTTTTCTTTGTTGGTTTAAAGTTCTTCTGTTGTGCTCTAGAGGGCTAATAGCCCTCATATATCCCCTCTATTTCTTAACCTCTTCTGCCCACTTCAGATGGTGCCAAAGAGAGCAGCAACCCTAGAAAATGGTGCTAGTCGCAAGAAGATGATAGCGCAGAGACCACAAGATAGCTACCCCCAGCAGTCAGTCTTTCTCAGCAGCTCATCATTCAATCAGTTAACAGCCCAGCCACCAAGAGCACTAGTTGCAACTCCGCGCCCGAGTGGGAATGTTTTTTGCACTCCCCACTCCGCCAGACAATCCGCCGCTTACAACCCGGTAGCCCACCTTCACTGCTTCAGCTGCGGAGAAAAAGGGCACTTCGCTAAAAGATGCCCCCAGAAGAAGCTTCGTCTTGCGCGATATACGGAGGATGACAAAGCGGATCTTGCCACCCATCAACTTAAAGAATTGCCCAGAAGAAGTTGTCACCTTAAAGACAACGGTACAACTACGCCCGAGGAACCCCTGAAGGTTATCACTTGCCTCTATTGCAGAAATACAGGACACTTCGCCAAAAAATGCCCCCAAAGGAAGCAAGGTCAAGAGATCAAATGTTTCTATTGCGGCAACCTAGGACACCATGTGCCCAGATGTCCCCAACGGAGCCTTGAAGAACCAGCAAGGAACATCGTCGCCACCAATCTCGGCCTTAGCCATGAAGAACTCATCAAGAGCCCCAAAGAAGAGGCAAGCCGCACTGCTTGAAGTTCTCTGGGACGACTGAAGATCCGCGGATGCTTGCCTTGAATGTGGCAAGACAAGACACATCACCCAATTATGTCCTCCAATACGACAAGATGCAAAAGGAGCATGCTTCACATGTGGGCAATACAGACACTATTGCTACACGTGCCCAGTACCCTACTGTCCCTATTGTAAGGAACATCATCAATCAGAAGATTGCCTTATGAACCAAGTAGCATGCGTGCGTTGTGGAGAAAAAGGACACCCGGCAGACCAATGCCATGTAAACTACCCCAACTGCGATGAGGACCATCAACCAGGTGAATGCCCGATGCTTAAAGTTATGTGCTTCCTCTGCGAAGGACAAGACCACTGCCCCAAAGACTGCTCCCTACGCCTGTTACTAACCAAAGCCGCCGAGTTGCAGCGGACAAGTTTCCATGCCACTATGAGAATCGTCATGAATGAAGTTGGCCAAGACAACCAATGTCAGATTTTAAAGGAGAATAGCCAGATTGCACCGAAGTGTCAGAATACCTTGGTAGAAATGAGAATAAATAGGAATGTTCTTCGCACTCACCACCTCACGGAACCATCTGCAGTGCGCAACCCAATAGCACATCTTCGTTGCTTCAATTGTGGAGAAAACGGATACTTTGCTAGAAGGTGCCCTCAACCAGTCACCCCAAGGGTCCACCTGTCAGTGGGAGGCAGCTCGCGCGCGGGCGAACTTGTAACATCCCAACTTTAGGCTTGTGTTTCAAATGTAAGAAAATCAGTAGAAATTAAAACTTTTTCTTACATCATGTATTTCCTGTTGTGCCAAACAATTCTTGTACAAGGGATTATGGAAATACATTGTCACAAGTCTAGTTGATCCAAATCTTGATATTCCAAAAAACAATCGTGTCAAAGTTTGTGATCATCCTCTGGAAATATTTTTCCTAAGTCTCTGTGATGGTATGTGACCCCTCTGAAAAATTTCACAATTTTTAGAAATTGTTTGAATATTTTTAGAGGCAGTCAAACCTGTTTGACTCTCAGTCAAACATTAAAATAGAGCCTTGCAGAATTTTTGGAGATTTATTCACAGTATAAAAACCTCTGAAAATTTTACTCCAGTTAATATCTGAGTTAGCAAGCTCTGTAAAAATTTCATAATTTTTGGAGTTAATTTGCTACCTCAAATAAATCATTCAAAGTCTCTGTTCTTATTTCAAAGTCAAACTTGGTTTTATCGTTACTCGGGTTCGAGTCGACTAGGGCTCGAGCCAATTGATTCGGTCGATCAACTAATCGCATCGAGCCCTCTTTAAAGCGCGTTGATCTCAACCGTTGATCTAAATCGCACGGCCGCGCTGTAAAACTTCGGACCTTCCGGTTGCAAGTTTGATTGTCGCATCGTTAGATCTCCATCCAACCGCTGAGATTTTCCGAAACCTTCTGAACCTCGGCTGCATTCCTGAATCGAGCCGCTCGATTAAGATCCAACGCGCGCGTGTCCTTCGTTGTAAACCGCGTTTTGCGACGTGGGGCTATTCGAGACGCTCGTTTCTAATCCTAGGCCTCGGAACCTCTCCGTTGTGTTTTAAAGCCCGCAGGCGTGGCGCTATCTCACCTGGGCCCGTGTCTCATCCAACGGCCGAGAATCACCGAGCCTTTCGCTGGTCGCCTTTCTACCTCGGCCGTGCGAGCACTGTAGGGGAGTAATGGCGCAGTGATTTCTTGCTCCCTAAAGCCACCCTAGCCGACGCTTAGGGGTATGGGAGGTACACCGAGCCGTGCCATGCCCTAATGCACGTCTTCATCTCTTTTTCCTTGTCTCACGCACCTTGTGCTTTGTGTTTTGCCACCCGAAAGAGGAGTGGTGCAAACCCTAATGCTTTCATGGCTTTATAAGCACTCTCAATGCCTCCTGGCATTTCTTTAGACCACCATCAAGCCCCATTCACAATATTGGAGCTTAACACCTCAAAAATGGCAAATCGCCATTGTTGACCCGTGGAGCTCCATTGGTGTTCTTGGTGTTCCAGTGGTCCTCCTTCACGTTTCTTTGCCCTAACCTTATCTCTTTATCACCTTGAGCATTTCCCCTCACTTAATTTTGGATTTGATTCTCAGGAATTGTCCAATTTGGGGTTTGTTCAAATTCGGCCGAAATTGGTCATCTTCTTCCTCAGCTCAGGTGAGTGCTCCATTTTCTAATTACTTGCTCATGTAGCTTCTGTGGACCTTAATGAAGCTATTCTGATGCTTTGGTATCACTCATTTGGCTCAGGGTATCTATCTCGGGTTTTCTTCTCCAAGTCCGGCAAGCTTTCACCGTGGTCAAGCATCTCCGGCCATCTTTGAAGCTTCTTGTCACTAAGGTAGCTTCTTATTAGTCCTTAGAAGCTTTGGCACCCGCTCCTTGGACCGCACGAGACTTTCGCTATTTTCATGTTTAGCAAGAAAGCTCCCATTTTCGCTTTCGGCCAGCGGCGTTCTAGTCCTCACCGCCGGCGAGAATGACACCATTGTTCGCGGTGCTATTGCGATTCCATTTTGGGTCTTGTTCACGCCATGCCGCGCTGTCGCGGCGACAGTCAGGCAAGCCGCTGGTTTGCCGGCACAGCAGCTCCCGTTTTTGTCACTTAATTAGGACACATTAATTGCTAATCATTAGTTATTAATTATGTCTTAATCATTGTCGTTGAGCCACTGACCTGTGGGCCCAATATCCTTAAATCACTCGTTCAATCCCGCAATGTTCCGACATCATTAAGATTAATCATTGCTTAATTATTGAGTCGGCATTTAATCCCTGTCGGAAATCTCCTCTGGGTCGCTGACTTGTGGGCCCGAGGGGTTGAAATCAAATTCCAGTATTCATTACGCCTAGTTAATGGTAGTCATTAGAATCTTTAATCCGCCCTAACCGCCACTCTTAGTCGCTGACATGTGGGCCCGGTGCACCGTGCACGGGTTAAAACGCTATGTCATGACTCTAGGTCACCGACATGCGTCCCATGTGTCAAGATCTTCCTTTGAATCGCGATCAATATCTACCGCTCATTTTTAGATCCGCGCCCGATCTTTTGTGTGCTCGGACCCTCCGATGCCTTGATCGTTCTCGACCGCCGATCTTTCGATCAACGGCCAAGATCGTATGCAACCGCACCGTCCAATGCATACACTCAGTGCGCCGCTGATCTTGATCCAACGGTGGGCTCCGACAGGTTTTCGCGCATGCGCTGTTTCGCGCGCGAGCCGAGGATTTTAGATCAAGGGTTGAGAGTTGTCCACGCTGCTTTCTTCTATTTGGGTTGTTCTGTATTACGGTAAGTATTTGTTTAACAACTCTGAAAATGATGTAAAACTTTAGAAACTCATAACTAATTCATTTTAATCGCTTAGATAATTCCAACAGTAATAAATTATGTTGTCACTTTAGTTTATTATAAAAATGGAATTAAGCATGTTCCAAAAGAGTGTAAAATTGTATAACTAGGAATAACTTGATTGGCCATTTTGAATATTCCAAATAGTTTTAACCTTGAAAATGCATATCTTTTCTCAGTATAAATCCAATTTGTGCAAAATCAATTTTGTTAAATTCATCTGTTAGTATACTTTCATATAAAATAGGATTTGAGCATGTTCATAATTCTGTAAAATGACTTGCATTAGATTTACAACTTAGAAAAATCATAAGTAAATGTGTATAACTCCAAATTTAGTAAATCCAACTTTGCTGTTATTAGGATGTCATAATCTACCTACTATAAAAATTTCAGACCCTAGGTCATTCTAGAAAATTTCGCCATGAATAGTGCTAATTATTAATTAGGTTGTTTTAAGGCTGAGATAGAGAACTTTGCTCATATCTTTTGTATGCTTAGTCCTAATTGCATGATTCTTGTTCCTGTCATTGTCTTAGGTCATTCCCTAGCTGTAGTGTGAATTTTATTAGTTTTGGATGTGTTTTGCTGTTGGAGTTTCATTTGGTGTTCTTTGTTTTTATTTGCTTATCGCCTTTTCGCAAGTTAGGTTCCAAGACAATATTATTAATCCCGATATTGAGCCACAGCAGCACCATCGATCCTCGCACTTCACCAGCAAGCGGATGTAGCATTCATTTGATCATATTGTTCCTACTACTTTCAAATTTAATATATTGTTTGCAAATTCTATGTATGCATTGCTATGTTGTTTTAAACTATTGTCGATAGTTGGCCTACTAGATGCATTATCGTGAGGAAATGTTTATTCCTCTACCATCAAGCCTAGGTTACTTGCTGTGATTTTCGGTTCATTGGATGGACCCTTGTCACTTAGTAGTTTACGTGTCATTATGCTTAGCCATGCTTAGCTATCGGTAGAAATGGGCGGTTATCGACTTGTCGATGACCTTGATCACACAAACTGTTATAATATGTATATTTCAGCCTTGTGCTTTGTCTAAATTGCAAAACTAAAATCAAAATGAAAACAATTTAGACTTGGGCACAATGGTAAGATGGTGTGATCTTTTGGGTGTGATTGGAATGGTGCCCGGGTCAATTAAGGACCGAACTACTTGTGAGTATCTGTTATCCGAGCATTACAGTGCGTGCTAACCACACTAGAGGGATATGGGACCTCTCTTAGCCGAGTACTTTGGGCCGTGTTAATTAATGAGTCGCGTGGTGGGTTGCATATTTGATTATATGCAACATGGACACGCTTAGGAGGAGAACACCACGAGGCGGTGTATCTTGCTCCACGATGGGTCCTTGTGATCCATATTTCGCCGCAGATCACTAAGGATTAACCCCATACGTCGCCTCTTGATTAGCATGTTCCATTGAAAGGGTTCAGAGGACTTAGCCGCACGCATACCAAAGGAAGTGTGCTTAATAGCTTGGCAAAGGCGGTCTCAAGTGTGGGTACATTGGTACACCTGCGCAGGATTAAAACTATTCGAATAGCCTCGTCTAGGTTATGGACACGCTTGGATAAGCTTTTCAAGAGTTAGACTACAACATTTTAAAGTTAAAACTTGATGGTGGTATGAATCGTGATTCATGTTATGTTGTGGTGACTTTTGGGAAAGTCACTTCTAGGTGGATACGTGTTACTTATGCTTACTCTGTTATTTAAATGCTTAAAACAGATTTTACAAACTCATTGTTCAATCTATTACAATATTGCAAATGAAACTTGCTTTATGCGCCCAAAGAACCATAAAACCACATTCCTTTGAATACAACTTTCATGTAGCTATGTATAGGCTTGCTACTCAGAAGTCTTGCGAGTACATTCTTGTACTCACCGCATTGCTTGTGTTGTGCGAGAGGATGATAGTGAGTCCGATGGACCTCACTTTTGTGAGTTGTGCTTTGTGGCGCCTAAGGGGCGATTAGCTTTATGGCTTGGCCGGTTGCCCTGTGGTGTTGTGGCTAACCGGTCGCTCTTTTGGTTTAAGCCATCTTATGGCAACTTTGCTTCCATTGTTACTTATTTGCTACTTATGTCATTTGGCGGTCGGTGTGTTGTAATAAATTATATTATGTATGTCTTTTGGTAGACTTGTTATAATCATTGTATGGAATTGATGCATGCTTGGATATGATGTATGTGTCCGCTTGTTCGGGAGGCACATATTCATCGAGACGGATTATTCTATTTGTGATACTAGAACCAGAGGAAGGTTAAGTATTACAAGTTTAATAAACTGGGTCTCACAGAGCTTGAGTATCGAGCCATAATCGACCTTAGAAACCCCTAGCTTGGTCGTCCCTAGTATATTTTGAAAACTTACTTTCCAAATATCAGTGCTTTCCTGAAAATCTTAAGTGAGTTCTCAGATTTTACTCCTCATCTATCTTAGCTTGCTCATCTCACCTTGTTCTAAACTGAATTTGAAAGCTGAGTTTTCCTCTCATCTTCCTTCAAAAGTTAGTAGTCGAGTAGATTGGTTTTGGGTACACCATGAGAGTTATAAAATGAAAGTGTTGGCTGTCTTGGGAATATATGAAGCAATTGAAGTCGCAAGTTTCGCCGTGAGCTTAGAGGAAGATCTGGACAGCAAGCAAGAATTTTCTGACAGCTAGCATTTAGGTAGTAAAAGTGCTGAAATGAGAGGTTAATTCCACTAAAACTTGTGGGGATAACAGGGTAAGAAGTGATACGAATTAGCTAAGAGTATAACCATTCTTTAGTATAATTTCCCACCCTGTTTCCTTGCTGTTTTCGAACCGAAGTTATTTTTTCTGAAATTTGTCTTCCTGACAATTGGCTACTTGTTCTTTAATACGAGTTAGTCATAATGGGAAGATGGATATTATCTTTGTGATCTTGCCAGCTTCTATGTGGTTACTTGAGCGCTTAAGGATGGTTTTGTTAGTGGTTAGTAGTTTTCTTTGTCTCCTGTTCCGGAGTTGTGTTTAACCTATTTTTGTGGAACAGATGACAAGAACCACCCGCACGATCATCGGTGGTTCCGATGAGGAGCTTCCCCTCCTCCGACCATGGCCGAGGTTCGCTCGATCGAGCGGAATCGCATGGACCGCACCGGATCTTGGAGGTCATTGCGAGAACACCTCCGCTACCGCCGCTTCAGGATCTCGGAGGTGGTGGCCACCGCCTCGTGGTGGGCTTGCGGAGTTTCTCCGCACGCACGCCGCCACTTTCTCGATCCGAGGATCCACTCGACGCGATGATTGGCTGCGCCTTGTTGTTTAAAGCTCAATATCGCCGGTGCCGGGAGCAGAGCGGCACTCTTGCATCCCATCACCGAGGGTGCAGCACTCTCTTGGTGGGGAGAACTTTTCGCCATGCACCGCAGCCACGTTGTCTCGTGGGATGAGTTTCGACCGCTTCCGCCGGGCCCACATTCCGATGGCCTGATGAAGCTCAAGAAGAAGGAGTTTCTTGCGCTTAAGCGGGCGCAAGTCCGTCTCTGAGTATCTTTACGAGTTTAACCACTTGGCTCGTTATGCTCGGAGAGGTGGCCTCGGATGAGGCTAAATAGGAGAAGTTCATGGATGGTTTGTCCGAGGAGCCACAGGACAAGCTATCTATTGTGGACTTTGTCGACTTCCGTGCCTTGCTGACAAGGCCATCGCCGCGAGCACAAAGCGAAGGCGCTGGTGAGTCCCGCAAGCGCAAGTGGGAGGCCCATCGGTCGCCGCAGTCGGCCTCACTGCGTCCCGTGTTGGGCCCACACCAGGGCTCGTGCTTTGGCTTCACCACCGCCGAGGCCGTCGGCGCGATTGCTCGTCCCCGCAGCCGTGAGCCAACCACGCACTGCGACCAAGAAGAAGTTGCGCCCGCAACCAGTACCACCGACGCGTTACTCGCCGCTGCAACAAGAAGGGCCACTATGCTAGCGCTGCCCTCAGAGGATTGGAGCAGCCCTCGCTTTAATGGAGGACACGGAATGGTCACACACCGACTGCAGGTGATCCGAAGACTCGTGGTGCCTGAGTGGTCGAGTCAACCACATCTCTACCGAGGAGGCTCGGGAGGCACCCGACGTTGTGTTGGGTAATGCCTTGTTAGTTATCGTCCCGCTGCAGTCTTGTTTGACTTTGAGCTTCACATTCCTTTATTTCGAGATCATTTGCTGCTGATTGTGACCTTCACTTTGTTCCTTTGGGATTCTTGCTTATTCGCTCTCGGGAGCGGAAATGAGCCGATCAAGAATGTCGGGCGTTCTATTAATATTGAAGGAGTGGAATTCTTGGCTAATCTCATCTTACTTGATTCGCACGCCTAGATGTGATTCTTGGTATGGATTGGCTGTCCCAACACTTGGGGCAAATCGATTGTGCGTGAAGATGGTTTTCCTCACTAGTCCCTCAAAGAGCAAGTTGGGATTTCACCGCACCACAGGCCACACCTTTGTGCCCTTGAAGCTAAGCGACCATGGAGATTCGAGGATGTGCCCTGATGCGTGACTTTGTGGATGTCTTCCACAAGATTTGCTCAGTATGCCTCGATTCGAGACTTGGAGTTTGTGATTGAGTTGCTGCCCTGCATCGCTCCAATTTCTAAGACGTCGCACGAATGCCTCCTAATGAGTTGGAGGAGTCAAGAAGCGATTGGGTGAGCTCCAAGCAAAAGGCTTCATCCGCTCTAGCTCATCTCCTTGGGGTTGTCCATTATTTTTGCAAAGAAGAAGGACAAGACCTGCAGATGTGTGTTGATTATCGTCCACGAATGAAGTGACGGTGAAAAACAAATATCCTTTGCCTCGTATTGATGATCTTTTGACCGCTTGACTGGGCTGTGTGTTCTCCAAAATTGACTTGAGATTGGGGTACCATCAAGTCCGGATCGTAACGAGGATATTCCAAAGACGGCGTTCACTACTCGTTATGGCCTTTACGAGTACACCATCATGTCTTCGGTTTGACCAATACTCGCCTTTGTTCATGAATCTTATGAACTTCGTGTTCATGGAGTATTTGGATAAGTTTGTTGTGGTGTTCATTGATGACATTCTTATCTACCCAAGAGTGAAGAAGAGCATGCCGAGCATCCGCAGATTGTATTGGGAAGATCTGCGTGAGCATCACCGTATGCTAAGTTCGGCAAGTGCGAGTTCGTTGAAGGAAGTGGCATTTTTGGGCCATGTTCTTTCAAAGCAGTGGTGTCATGATAGATCCTAGCAAGGTCACGATGTTCTATCTTGGGGCAGCCAAGTCGACCACCGATGTGAGGAGTTTCTTGGTTTAGCGGGCTACCGCCGCTTTATCGAGAACTTCTCCAAAATTGCTAAGCCCATGACCGAATTGCTCAAGAAAGAGAAGAAATTCGTGTGGTCATCTGCTTGTGATTTGAGTTTTCAAGAACTCAAAAGGCGATTGACGTCAGCACCAGTGCTTGTTCTCCCGATGTGCATAAGAGCTTTGACATTTATTGTGATGCCTCTCGCTAGGACTCGGTTGTGTTCTTATGCAAGAAGGCAAGGTTGTGGCCTATGCATCGAGGCAGTTGAGGCCTCATGAACTCAATTATCCTACCCATGATTTGGAGTTAGCGGCAGTGGTTCATGCACTCAAGATTTGGCGGCATTACCTCATTGGTAACATTGTGAAGTGTATTCGATCACAAGAGCTTGAAATATTTGTTCACCTGACCGGATCCGAACCTCGTGCAGAGGAGATGGTTGGAATTGATCAAGGATTATGATATGGACATTCAGTATCACCCGGGCAAGGCTAATGTTGTTGCGGATGCACTCAGTCGCAAGGTGTATTGCAATACCTTGTCACTTCAAGAGCAACAACCTACCCTTCTCACAGAATTTCAGCGGCTTAATTTGGGATTGATTGAGCATGGTTCTCTTGCTACCTTGGTTGTGCAACCGACTTTGGTGGAGCAAATCAAGGCTGCCCAGCAGACAGATGTTGGTGTGATCCAAATCAAGCAGAACATTAAGAATGGGACAGCTAAGTGCTTTTCTGAGGATGAGCACGGTGTTGTGTGGTTTGGACGGCGCTTGGTGGTTCGAAGGTCGTGGAATTGCGGGAATTGATTCTCCGCGAGGCCCATGACTTCTTTGTCTATCCATCCCGGAGCTACCAAGATGTATCAAGATCTTCGATAGAGATTCGGTGGACTCGCATGAAGCGCGAGATCGCCAAAGTTCGTTCGTCGAGTGTGACGATCGCCGTCGTGTCAAGGCGAACATCGCCCAGCAGCCTTCTTCACCTTTGCCGCACTCGAATGGAAGTGGATTCGCTGGTATGGATTTCATCACCGTCCGCCCTGCACTTCTTCCGGGAAGGATGCTATCCGTTGTCATTGATCGATTGACAAAGGTGGCACATTTTCTCGCCAAAGGCGTACCAATCTTAGTGTTAGTCACCGCGGATCTCTATGTGGCTCGCATTGTATGTTTGCATGGTGTGCCACGAACGATTATGTCGATCGTAGTTCTCTTTTCACCTCTCGCTGGCATAATCGCAAAAGGCAATGGGTACACGTCTTTCTTTCGCTTCGACTTATCATCCTCAAACCGATGGTCGACGAGAGAGTCAACCAAGTGTTGGAAGATATGCGCGCGTTCGTGTTCTTTCCTATGGAAAGAAGTGGGAGAAGTGCTTGCCGCTTGCGAGTTCTCCTACAACAACAGCTTCAAGCTAGTCTTGGCATGGCACCGCTTGAGGCTTTGTATGGGAGGAAGTGTAGAACCCCATTGAACTGGTGGAAACCGGTGGCGTCGTTCTTGGGCGATTCCATCAATGAGGCCGAAGCCAAGTTCGATTGATTCGTGAGCATTTGCGCGTGGCCCGATCGAGCAAAAGAGCTATGCGGATCGTCGTCGCCGGAGTTGAGCTTTGAGCCCAATGACTTTGTTTATCTCAGGTCTCACCCTTGAAGGGCCATCGGCGTTTTGGCATCAGGGCAAGTTAGCTCCTCGATATGTTGGGCCTTATCGCATCATCGAGAGGATTGGGCTATTGCATACAGATTGGAGTTGCCGCTTCACTTGAGAGTGTGCGGCGTGTTCCATGTGTCACACTTAAAGAAGTGCCTCAGTGTTCGGTTGAAACTCCGTTGGAAAATCTCGAGGTGCAAGAAAATTTGACCTATCATGAGCATCTGTTCGTATTCTCGAAGAATGCGAGCGAAGGACAAGGAACCGTGTCATCAAGTTCCTTAAGGTTCAAAGTGGTCAAACCATTCGAAGATGAGGCAACTTGGGGCGCGAGGATCGTCTTCATGCAGATTACCCATCCTTCTTCTCAGAGTAAATGCAATCTCAAGAGATTCTTGTAAGGGAGGTTTTGTAACATCCCAACTTTAGGCTTGTGTTTTAAATGTAAGAAAATCAAGTAGAAATTAAAACTTTTTCTTACATCATGTATTTCCTGTTGTGTCAAACAATTCTTGTACAAGGGATTATGGAAATACATTGTCACAAGTCTAGTTGATCCAAATCTTGATATTCAGATGGTGCCAAAGAGATCAGCAACCCTAGAAAATGGTGCTAGTCGCAAGAAGATGATAGCGCAGAGACCACAAGATAGCTACCCCCAGCAGTCAGTCTTTCTCAGCAGCTCATCATTCAATCAGTTAACAGCCCAGCCACCAAGAGCTCCAGTTGCAACTCCGCGCCCGAGTGGGAATGTTTTTTGCACTCCCCACTCCGCCAGACAATCCGCCGCTTACAACCCGGTAGCCCACCTTCACTGCTTCAGCTGCGGAGAAAAAGGGCACTTCGCTAAAAGATGCCCCCAGAAGAAGCTTCGTCTTGCGCGATATACGGAGGATGACAAAGCGGATCTTGCCACCCATCAACTTAAAGAATTGCCCAGAAGAAGTTGTCACCTTAAAGACAACGGTACAACTACGCCCGAGGAACACAGAAGGTTATCACTTGCCTCTATTTGTAAATACAGACACTTCGCAAAAAATGCCCCAAAGGAAGCAAGGTCAAGAGATCAAATGTTTCTATGCGGCAACCTAGGACACCATGTGCCCGGATGTCCCCAACGGAGTCTTGAAGAACCGACAAGGAACATCGTCGCCACCAATCTCGGCCTTAGCCATGAAGAACTCATCAGAGCGGCAAAGAGGCAAGCCATTACTGCTGAAGTTCTACGGACACGGAAGATCCGCGGATGCTTGCCTTGAATGTGGCAAGACAAGACACATCACCCAATTATGTCCTCCAATACGACAAGATGCAAAAGGAGCATGCTTCACATGTGGGCAATACAGACACTATTGCTACACGTGCCCAGTACCCTACTGTCCCTATTGTAAGGAACATCATCAATCAGAAGATTGCCTTATGAACCAAGTAGCATGCGTGCGTTGTGGAGAAAAAGGACACCCGGTAGACCAATGCCATGTAAACTACCCCAAGCTGCGATGAGGACCATCAACGGTGAATGCCGTGCTTAAAGTTATGTGCTTCCTCTGCGAAGGACAAGACCACTGCCCCAAAGACTGCTCCCTACGCCTGTTACTAACCAAAGCCGCCGAGTTGCAGCGGACAAGTTTCCATGCCACTATGAGAATCGTCATGAATGAAGTTGGCCAGGACAACCAATGTCAGATTTTAAAGGAGAATAGCCAGATTGCACCGAAGTGTCAGAATACCTTGGTAGAAATGAGAATAAATAGGAATGTTCTTCGCACTCACCACCTCACGGAACCATCTGCGGCGCAACCCAATAGCACATCTTCGTTGCTTCAATTGTGGAAAATCGGATACTTTGCTAGAAGGTGCCCTCAACGATCACCCCAAGGGTCCACACATCGATGGGAGGCAGCCATACATGTGAACTTGTAACATCAACTTTAGGCTTGTGTTTCAAATGTAAGAAAATCAGTAGAAATTAAAACTTTTTCTTACATCATGTATTTCTGTTGTGCCAAACAATTCTTGTACAAGGGATTATGGAAATACATTGTCACAAATCTAGTTGATCCAAATCTTGATATTCCAAAAACAATCGTGTCAAAGTTTGTGATCATCCTCTGGAAATATTTTCCTAAGTCTCTGTGATGGTATGTGACCCCTCTGAAAAATTTCACAATTTTTAGAAATTGTTTGAATATTTTAGAGGCGATCAAACTGTTTGACTCTCAGTCAAACATTAAAATAGAGCCTTGCAGAATTTTGGAGATTTATTCACAGTATAAAAACCTCTGAAAATTTTACTCGGTGTTAATATCTGAGTTAGCAAGCTCTGTAAAATTTCATAATTTTGGAGTTAATTTGCTACCTCAAATAAATCATTCAAAGTCTCTTTCTTATTTCAAAGTCAAACTTGGTTTTTCACATTTCTGGGTTCGAGTCGGACTAGGGCTCGAGCCAATTGATCGGTCGATCAACTAAGCGCACCGAGGCCCTCTTTAAAGCAGCGTTGGATCTCAACCGTTGGATCTAAATCGCACGGCGGCGTGTAAAACCGGACC
>JAYEVH010000074.1:0-200000 GCA_036346255.1 Ampelocalamus luodianensis
TCTTTTGTAGGTTAAATCCAGAGTTTATTTCTCCATCCATCATCATCGCTGTAATCTTGGTATCTTTCCTATACTGGTAAGCTAAAAACCCTAGTTTTGATATCTTGAGCATTTTAAGGACCTTAGAGGCTCCTGTGAATCACTCTTTTAAGCATCGTAGCTTCAACTTGCTTTAAACGAAAAGTTGATATTATACCTTTCGGTTTTCCATGTCATTCTCAAGACCTAGGTTCTTCCCGTCAACTTATCATCTTATTTAGGTTTTGACTAAACCCTAACAAAGATGACAAGTTGATCTTTCAATTCTTGTCATCATCAATTTTAACTTCTAGCCGAGATCTCTTTCTCTGTTTCTTTTGCTCGCTTAACCGACAAAAATGAATTTCTTCTTAGTTGATGTGATCTAACTAGTTAGGGTTAGACTAAGATTGGTTTGGGATATTAATTACTCTAAAAGATCATGCTAAGTTTCATTTATGAACTTTTGCATGTTCTATACTTCTTTTCCGAAATTGCAATCATTCTGCTTTCTACTCTTTAAAATCAAAATCGAACTTTGCACTAAACTCTAATTTCTCTTTTGAAAACAGTAAGTTATATAATGGGTTATTATCATTATTATGGGTAGTTAGGGCTTAAGCATACTGTAATCATGCATTTCAAATTGATCATGCCTTTTTCTTTCATTTTGAGCTTATTGTCAGATTTGGCATTTATTGGCTTTATTTGCTTTCTATAGAATCTGGTTCATTTGAAGTTTTTGAATCTACTTGAACAACACCAACTCGCAATGTAAGTCCATTACTATCAAGGCAAGCATCCTCTTTGCACCATATTGAACCCAGATTTTGTACAATAGCTTTTACAAATTCAGTGATATCTGTGCATGCTATTTGTCTGAAAATACAAAATGTGACTTGTAATAGCTAGCTATAACCTGACATATTGGATTACCTTAATTATGACCATATACTCAACTCTAGTGTAGTACTGTATACTATATGGTCTATTTTCAGATTTGGCTTAGATATGTAGTCTAGAGATTTTAGAGTTTGACAAGCATATCTTGTCAAACATGGGAATCACAATCGAACCTTGTTATTTTAAACTCTTTGTCCAGCTTTCTTTAAATCAGTCTTGTATTTGAAATTCAAATTGATCCGGACAAGAGGAAGCTAGTGATGGTGCTTTTGTGCACGAGATTGGGTTTTGTGGTGGACTTGTCCGGTTGATTAAGGACCGAACTCGACTATTCGGTTCAAGTCCCCACGCATTTCCACATGCAGTGTATGGGCGCTGCTTGGTTAAGTAAAATGTTGAGACTATTGAGTTGGAAACAGGAGAGTAAGGATATGTGTATTGACCTTGTATGGCATAGATGCTTAGGTCTGAGGACTGCGTTTTATGCCATGTGAGCTTGTATGTCAGTATCAGATGTTCTTAGGAGGGTGAGGGCGTATATGTGCCTCGTCGCATATACGATACCTTAATGGTGCCGATAGCATTCTACTATGGGTAAGTTCTTCCATAATTCAACATCTTCATTCAGATTGTCCACACTAGATGGTGTAATAAAAGGTGAACACATAGGCATAGGATGAGCACTAAATTTTATTTTACTCTCATATTGAACAAGATTCAGCACACAAGAATTGTTGTTCAAAACAACAAGCTTTAATTTATCCATGTAATCACAAGTTATGCATATTCGATAAACAATAAATTGATTGTCTACACCATAATCTCCAATCAAATTAAACTTATACCCAGGGGTGTAGGCACTAGACAAGCATTTTGAACATACAATTTGAAACTTTCTCCATAGCATGTGACAATTTCATAGGTGAATCCAACATAATGTAACACAAAGAATCAAGAGGAGAAATTCTAGTTAAAACTTCTTTATGTCTAACCAATTTCACATGATCATTATATGCGATTAACTCATCACATAAATCACTCAAAATAGCAGGCAATTCAATTATTTCATCACATGGTGCAATCAAATCAATGCAGCCTGTATTCTCTACTTGAAATATGTGCATATCGTAATTGTTTTCCACTAATTTTTGCTCTAAAATAGCATGAACAAGTGGACAAATGTAGTTCTTCAAAATCATACTCACCTTGAGTGATGATAGCACCATGATCTTTACCTTTTGGCTCTCCTCGATGATGTAGGCGCTTCCATCTCCTCATCTTCATTCTCAACCAATGGAGTAGGTGGTGCAATCAACTCATTCTCCTCTTCGGCATGGTTCTCAACTTCCGCAAGTCATTAGTCTGTAAAAGACACAAACATAGGTTTGTTCTCGATGTTTCCTATCATCATGTATTCTTAATTTCTCCTCAATCGACTTTCAACCTTACAGCAAGTATAAACAAATGAGAGAGAGAATTACATTCTTTATGAACAAGAAGGTCTGAATTCCTGATTAAGCCCACTTAAGAATGTATTTTCCGTCAAGATGTTCCTCTAAACCACAACGCAACAAACGAGTTTTCAATTCATGATAGTATTCTCTTACGCTCTACTACCTTGATTTACACGTTGCAATCTAGCTAGTAAATAATTAGCATGATATTTAGGAACTAATTCATCTCTCAAAAGTTTCTTTAATGCATTCCAAGTTTGAGGCACTCTTCCATGTCTATTTAAATACTTCCACCAAAGTATTGCATCCTCAACAAAACACTAGTGGCAGCTCTAATCTTTTGCCTATCGCACCAATCATAATATTCAAATTCTTTCTCTAATGCTATTTCCCACCAACATAGGCATCAGGATCAAAGTTACCAAAGAAAGGATGGAAATACATACTTAAATTTACACTCGCTCAGCACGTGGAGATGAGTCAATGGTGTTGTTGATCTCACGAAACTCCCTACTATGTGATCTTGAACCTATCATAGTTAGTAGAAAACAAGCATATGTCCCTAGCAACTACTAGGATGTGATGGTTCAAAAGTCGCCACACTCAAGCCTTCTATCGAATTCTTACCAATTCTTACCAAGCAAACAGGTGATCGGCAACCAACGGTATCAACGTATCTTCAAAATTGGATGGAGCGATTGCTGGAGAAGTTCAGCACTGACGTGTAGAAGAGGTGTAGCTGGGAAGGCTCAAGTATGGTAGCAAGGATTAGCAACAATCAATTCAGCAACTGCAAGTTGAATAAATGTTCAAAGTACTAGTCAATGTTGCTGATTCTAGCCTAATCAAAGCTAGCTAATCAAAGCCTATCAAGAGAAGTGTATGCACACACACACAAAGATTAATGTGACTTGATGCAAGTAAAGGAAATTCTCACACCAAGTACTAGGAGAGACGCTAGCCAAGTACTCAAACCTCTGTGTAGGGGCACAAGATTGTTGACATGATGTAGAGCACAAAGATACAATAACGTGCAATGTAAACAGCCCTCTAGATTGAGCAGAAACAATAGCTAGTCTCAAATGATGAAAAGAACAAAGTTTTATATAGCTTATATATGCTTGTTTGAAAGGTTTCGACGAGATCTACAACTTTGCAGTTGAGGCAAACTCCAAATTCCGAAAGGAAGATCGAAGGAAATAGCAAAAACAGAACCCGAAAACTTGCGACGTGAATTCGGGGCCGAAGATGGCCGATTTTGGGGCACCTGGAGGGCAACTAGTGGCTTAGGTAGAAAAGATGTGCCTCGTCATTAGCTTCAAAATGAGCACAAGAACGTCAAAAACAGACACGGTATGCAAAAGTTATGCCCGTTTTACTGAAGGTGTATTGAAACGGAATCCTACTCTGACTCAAACCGCCTCGTGTTCAATCTTGAAATGACTATATCTTTTGATTCCATGGCCAAACTTGCTGAATTTTTTATGGAAGCTTGTATGTACGTAGAAGGTCTCACTAATTTTTATGCACTTTTCTTTTTTTTTTTTTACCGCTGCTTTTGTTTTTTTGCGGTTGTCTCTTTCTCCTTCTACTATTTGGTCGACTTCTAGGATTTGCCGCAAGTCGCAAATAACATCAATTCTCCCAAAATATTACAACAATCCTCTCTTTTTTTGGATTAACAACAATACAAATTTTCTATTTTTGTGCGGATTAGAGGAGTTCGACCCACGAATTTTCTGCTTTAGATGCAAAACTAAGAACCCTAAAAGAACGATCAAGCTGACGCAAAGGAAACACGAGATGCAACTAGGCAAAGACTAACTAAACAATAACTAGAACTAGAAATCAGCAACTAGACACGACGATGCAACCAATGATTTAACAAGCAAAATAATTAAAAGAAAATTGCAATGGCTCAAAGGGGCTCTGCATGGATGATAGGTGAAATAATTTTTTCGCAATTTTCGGACTCTAGGTATGAAAACGAATCTACTACTAGAAAACCAGAAATCTCACCGATCAATCAAGCTCGATACCATTCGATGGAGGCGGGTTCCGATCTTTCGATGAGATTGATAAATATCGATTTTTTGGTGGAGGTGACTCGCGATCCGACTACAACGTATTTACGACGACGCTTGCACCTTAGCAATCGTTGAACCAACTCGCGACGTTATTGACCGCGGCCGAAACGCGATCAACTCGACCACGAAGGCCTATTCTCGCATGCAATCGAAGAACACGCAAGAACAAGATAAAACGCAATCTGAAATTGCAAATATGGATTGAAATATTTATAAATTGGGATTCGAAGTCGTCTTGACAGTGGTCATCCACACAATCAAGAAACAGTTTGCACAATGGCTAAACCTTAACTCAACGAAATCCCTAAAACGAGAGGGTGTGGCCTCCTATATAGGGGAAGTGTGAGGACCCGGTTTATTCGGCTTGTACTGCTTAACCATCCACTTGGTCCTAACAAAGACAAATCAAATAAACTAAGCCTCGAGATATGTATACTTCCTAAATGCAAGATACACACCTCGCTACAAAATCATGCATCAATTCCATTCATACACATAGAGTCAAGCAAAAGCAACAACTCGAAAGACATAGATAATATAAAGAGAGTTATTACAAAGAGAGGCCAACCGCCAAAATTCATAAAGATAAGTAAATACACAATGGAAGCAAAATGGCCATAAGATGGCGATGAACAAAAGCCAATCGGTGTGCCTTTACCCACAAGGCAACCAACCGACCGCCAAGCTAATCGTCCCAAGCAGTGCACAAGAACATACCACAAAAGTGAGGCCCTTGGGGCTCACCTTCTTCCTCTGCAGACAATTAATATTAAGCAAAGCGGATGAGTACAAAACTTGTTTTTGTACTCGCAAGACCGACGTGTGAGATAATGTAACTATAATTAACTACATGCAAGCTTTATTTAAGTGGATGAGGCTCGACTTATTTTCAAAGATAAAGCAAGTTTTCATTTACAATAAGGTAATAGATTCAAAGCAAGTTTGCAATTAACTTTTATCGTTCAAATAAAAGAGAGACAATAATAACATAGATAGAGAACAACACCAACCTAGAAGTGACTAACCCATAGTCACCACAACCATAGCATGAAGTACCCTTCATACCACCCATGTCAAGTTTAAATTTTTAAAAGGTTGTAGTCTAGTTCTTGCACGACCTTACCAAGCATGTCCATAACCTAGGACGAGGCTATTCGAATAGTTTTAACTCGCAGGGTGTACCAATGTACCCACACGATAGACCGCTTCCACCGACCACGGTTAGCATACTTCCTTTGGTATGCGGTGCACGGCTAAGTCTACAAGACGCTTTCCAATGGACGATGCTAATTAAGAGCGCGAACCCACGGAGAAGGATACATTAGACAGCCTAACCGGACAGCTAATGCTCCTCGCACACCACAAACACACACACGCACACACCCACCGACCAGCTCATAATTAGCACCTCCCAAAGTACTTAGTCAAGAGAGGTCCCATATCCCCTCGTGTGGTTAGCACGCAATAAGCGCTTGGCTTAGTGGACACAAGTAACTCGGTCCTTGGGGACTTAGGCACCATTCCACACACCCAATGATCACATCAACATACCATTGTGCCCAAGTCAAGATATAGTTTTGTTTTCAGTTTTTGATTTGTAAATCAATAAAACACAAGGGTTGGACATAATGGAGTAGTATAAGTAGTTGTGTGATCAAGATCACCGACTAAGTCGATGATCGCCCAATACTACCGATACTAGGCATGGCTAAGCAATATTTATTCGAAATCTACTAAGTGACAAAAGCTCATCCAACGAACTCTAATCACAAAGAAATAACCTAGGCTCGGTAGTAGAGGATAATTA
The DNA here is from genome assembly GCA_036346255.1 of Ampelocalamus luodianensis. NCBI lineage: Eukaryota > Viridiplantae > Streptophyta > Magnoliopsida > Poales > Poaceae > Ampelocalamus > Ampelocalamus luodianensis. Next base: position 6,270 of record JAYEVH010000074.1, read on the forward strand.
TTTACCTACAGATTATGCAACTAGAGGATTAACTAATCAATTTAACAACAAAATAGCAATGCATACATAGAAGTTAAACAAAATATTAGACTTTAAAAGTAATGGGATTAATGGGAAATGATCAAACTGCTTGCCTGCTTGCTGTTGCTCAACTTGTTGCGGAGGGTCGTTCTCGGGATTACCGCAAATATCGAATCCTAAGCGAAAGAGCGAAAACAACCAATAAGACGAGCAACACTTAAACAAAAGAGCAAGCAAAAATTATCCAAATGTGACGAAATTTATACACAAGGTAAAATACGAACATACCTAGACATAGAAACTGAAAACTTAATTTCGATTTGTGGTGCAAAAGATATTCTCTAAAACCCTAATTTCGCCATAATTAGCACTGTAGCAAAAATATTTTCTAGAAAGATTTTGAAGATGAAATTTTTATGGTAGCTACCCACTGGTATAGTGGTAACCCATATAAAATTTCAGGTCATTTGGAGTTAAAATGATTTAGTTATGATTTTTCTAAGTTTTAAATCTAAGACATGATTAATTTCAGATTAAAGATTCCGCAAAACCTATACTAAGCTAAAGTACTTTAACAGATGCATTTATCGAACTTTAGTTTGTTAAATTTGGAGCTACAGAGAAAAAGTTACGCAATTTTGAAGTTTAAAACAATTAATATGTGCAAATAAAAGCTCTCGGGACTAAATCTGGAAAACCAACAAAACTGGGGAGGTCGTGGGCCGTTGATCCAAGATCGCACGGCTCACGAGCTCAGATGCCAAAACCCGCACGAGCACCTGGGCGCAAAGACCTCATCGCGCCAAGGGGAGGTCTTAGCCGTTAGATCTAGACTTGATGGTCGGAATCTAACGAGTAGGTCCTAGACGGCAAGATCTAGCGAGGAGGTCTAAGCCGTAGATCTTGAATCCAATGGCTACGACCGGTGCGACAACAAGACGCAAAGGAGGTCCTCGCGCTATCAGAGGTCGTGGACCGCGGATCAAGATCCGCGGTCCCGAGCACTAGGAGGTCTAAAGGTCAACGATTGATCGACGAGATCTTAACGGCCGAGATCTCCCATAGGAGGTCCCGACGGTTGAGATCTACCGAGGAGGTTCAGCCCGTTAGATCTAAATCTAACGGTCCAGAGTCGGGCAGGAGGTCCTAGGCGGTCACGATCTCCAGTGGGAGGTCCCGAACGACTAAGATGAAGCGAGGGAGGTCGGACGGCTAGGATTTCACCGAGGAGGTCATGGATGGCCATGATCTTCGCGGGAGGTCTTACGCGACAGTGTTCAACGGAGAGAGGTGCGGGCGGTTCAGATCTCCGTGGGGAGGTCATGAACGGTCCAGACTGAGCGAGAGGGGAGGTCCTACGACTTCTTCACAAAGGGCCGAGGTGGTCTTTTTGCAAAGAGGACCCTAAACGTAGTTTTGAAGGTTCTCTTTACAAATGACCAGGTGGTCTTTTGCACAAGAGGACCTGGTGGGTGGCTCAGGGGTGGTTTTTCGAAAACGACTAAGGAAGGACTTTTTGCAAAGAGGACCCCAAGGAGGTCCGAGAGGGCGGTTTTGACAAAGACGACCGGGGTGACCTTTTCGCACAGAGGACCTCAAGGAGGTCTTTTGCAAAGAGGACCCCAAGGAGGAGGGTGATCCTAGCGGCTGGGATTTAGCCTACGGAGGTCTTTAATGGCCAGGATACGATTAGGGGGAGGTCCAGAGACTTAGGATTTTTCGGAAAAGATCCTAAGGCCCACATCTACACTTGGAGAGGTCGTGAATGGCTAAGATTAGCCCGAGGAGGTCCAAGAGTGGATTTAAAGGCGCAGGACCTCCGGACAACGACAAAAGGTGGCAGCTAAGACAAATTAAAAGCATCTAATGATTGACAATAAATGAATCCAATCAGGAGCACTAAAAGATTTCCAGACTTTAGTTCTAAACCCACGGCCCACACGATAGTGACTCCACTAAGACATATTAAGACACCATTAACGCACTAAATGATAAGCAATGATGAGCATTAAAGCTGTCCAAGAACATGACGACAACGGAGGTCTTGGTCGACAAATCCGAAGCGTGTTCCACAGCCTTGCGGCGATATGGACCTCGTCGGCGAAACCAAGAACACTGATGAGTCCCAAATAGGGAGGAGAACCTAAAGGTGCCAACGGCTAGGGCTAAAGCACCCTACCGCGCTAGCCGAGATGACCGAAGAAGGCTAAATACAAAGCAAGACTAAAAGCTACCGAGGTTCAAAACGACTGGCTTCAACACTAAGGTACTTACCAGGGAACGAAGGAGGCCCAAGAATGGTCGCAGGAGCTCCGTGATCGGTGGAGGTCGCCGAGGTGAAGAAGACGAAGCTCCCGCCACGAACAACAGCTCCTACTTTGTCAACCTCTGTGAAGGTTTAAACAAAGCAAATTAGGGAGATTTGGAGGTGACCAAGAGAACAAAAGACAGCCAACAATCGCAATATTGAACCATTGGAGCTCGGAGGTCGCGGGAGAGCTCCAAAGTTCAAAGAATGGTGGCAGAGGCTTTCGGTGTTTTGAGCACAAGAGCAGAGAAAGGAGCTAGGGTTGAAAAGGAGTGTCTAAAGAAGCTTAGATAGAAAGCTTGGGCTTCTAATATAGCTGGTGGGAAAATGGCAAAGTCACCGGTGCACCGAGCCAAAGTACACATGAAATGATGGGAGTAGGTTGTCGAGAGACTTTTGAGCAAAAGGTGCCGCAGACATTTAATGTTGGCGAGCACATAGCCGCTTGTCGACCTTAGAGTTGACAAGGCACCGCTCTCACCGCCATGCACAAAATTGATAATGCCAGTGCCCACCCGACAAAGGAGAGGACCAGGGAGGACCGGTCAAAGAGCTCAACGGCTAAAATCAAAGACGTAGCTCCCACTAGGGAGGTCGTGAGTCGCTGGATTGAAATCTAAGGGCTCAGATTTAGAATTATGTGTTAGAGGTCCTAACACTTAGGGAGGTCCGAGCCACAGATCTCAAGATGGACGCCCACGATCACCCAAGTGCTAGGGGTGGTCGTGGAGGGTCGAGGAGGTCGCCCCAGGTGGTCTTTGCAAAGGTGCAAAGGAGGTCCTAGGGGAGGTCCTCGAGGTTGTCTTTGCAAATAGAACAGAGGAGGTCGTGCGGGTGGGAGGTCTTTACAAAGACCCGAGGAGGTCCTTGATCGTTGGATTTGAAATCCAACGCACTGCACCACCCCGCTACCAACCTTGACCGAGCCCGACACACGCTTAATTGGCTCTTGGTGCGACGAAGACTGAAAGTCGACTGGTTTGAGTCTAAGTTTGACTCGGACTGTGTTTAGAGTTTTAATTTGAATTGAGATTTTGAAGGGGTCTCAAGAGATAGAACTAGCTCCAAATTTTATGAAATTTTGACAAATGGCTTGCTAACCTTGAGATGGATCTTGTATAAAATTTTCAGAGGTTTTTATGTTGAGCACTTTTCTCCGTAAATTATACAATGCTCGTTTAAGTTTTGACTGCCCTCTAAAATACTCAAACAATTTCTAAAATTGTGAAATTTTCAGTAGGGCCACATACCATCCCAAGAACTTAGGAAAAATATTTACAGGAGATGATCAAGACATTCGACAAGATTGTTTTTGAGGATCAAGATTTGGATCCAAAAGACTTGTGACTTTGTATTCCTATACTCTTGTACAATAATTGTTTAGTACACGCAGAAATACATGATGTAAGAAAAAGTTTTAATTTCTACTCATTTTCTTACACTTACACCACAAGTTGAAATTGGGGATGTTACAAACCTCCCCTTACAAAAATCTCGCCCGAGATTTGGTTCACTCGGAAAAGAAAGAGGGTAGTCGCAGACGAGGCGATCTTCTGCTCCCATGTAGCTTCATCCTCGGAATGGTTTGACCACCGAACTTTGAGGAACTTGATGGTCTTATTCCTTGTTCTTCGCTCGACTTCCTCGAGTATGCGAACAGGGACGCCGCGGTAGGTCAAATCTTCTGGACATCAAGAGTTTCCAACTGAGCTTCTCTGTTGGAACACGGAGGCACTTCTTTAGTCGGGACACATGGAACACATCATGTACTCCGCAAGTGCGTGAGTAACTCCAACTTGTAGGCAACAGCTCCCTTCTTCTCGATAATACGGTAGGGGCCGACATATCGAGGAGCTAACTTTCCCTTGACACCAAAACGCTGGTGACCTTTCAGAGGAGAAACCTTGAGATAAACGAAGTCATTGGGCTCAAAGCTCAACTCACGACGACGACGATCCGCATAGCTCTTACGCTCGGATTGAGTGTGCGCAAGTGGTCCCGAATGAGTTGGACTTGGCCTTCGCCCGTTAATCGAGTCCGGCCAAAGAAAGGTCTTTCACCGTCTCGCACCAGCTCAACGGGTTCTACACTTTCTCCCGTATAAGGCCTCGAATGGTGCCATGCCGAGACGGCTTGGAAACCGTTGTTATAAGAAAACTTCGCGAATGGCAAGCACTTCTCCCAATGCTTCCCATAGGAAAGGACACAAGCTCGCACATGTCCTCCAAAACTTGGTTGACCCTCTGGCCGACCATCTGCTTGGGGGTGAAATGTCGAGTCGAAAGAAAGGCGAAGTTCCCATAGCCTCTTGCAGCTATGCCAAAATCGCAAGTGAACAAATGAACCACGATCGACACAATTGTCTTTGGTACACCATGCAAACTCACGATGCGGGCTATGTAGAGATCCGCCAGAAGACCTACTCGAAAGTCAGTCTTGACAGGAAGAAAATGAGCCACCTTAGTCAATCGATCGATGACGACCCAGATAGCATCATTCTTCTTTGGGGACCGGGGTAGACCAGTGATAAAGTCCATCCCGACCGAATCCCACTTCCACTCCGGAATTGGTAAGGGCTGAAGCAATCCGGCCGGACGCTGATGTTCGGCCTTGACACGACGACACACGTCGCACTCGGCAACGAACCTTGCGATCTCCTCTTCATTCGGGTCCACCAAAATCTCTCGCCGGAGATCATGATACATCTTCGTGGCCCGGGATGAATGGACAACGGAATCATGGGCTTCGCGGAGGATCAACTCCCGCAACTCCATGTCCTTTGGAATTACGGCGTTGCCGAACCTCACGACACCAAGCTCATCTACGGAGAAGCACTTGGCTATTCCATTCTTGACATTTTCCTTGATGCGGTTCACTCCAACATCCGATCACGCGCGCATTTGATCCGATCCACCAAGGTTGGTTGTACAACCAAGGCGGTGAGGAACCATGCTCAACCAAACCCAAGTTGAGACGTGAAACTCCTCTAGAAGAGGCTGATGCTCTGAAGCAACAATGCATTGCAATGCGCTGCGACTAAAGCGCATCCGCAACGACATTGGCCTTGCCGGATGGTAGTGAATACCCATGTCATAGTCCTTGATCACTCCAACCATCTCCTTTGCCCGAGGTTCAGATCGGTTGGGTGAACAAATACTTTAAGCTTTTGTGATCCGAATACACTTCACAACGACACCGATTAGGTAATGTCGCCAAATCTTAAGTGCATGAATCACAGCGCCAACCCAAGTCATGGGTAGGATAGTTAAGTTCATGAGGTCTCAATTGCCTTGATGCATAGGCCACTACCTTGCCTTCTTGCATAAGGACACAACCGAGGCCTCGACGAGAAGCGTCACAAAGATATCGGCTGCGATCGACATCGGGAGAACAAGAACGGAGCGGTGGTCAATCGCTCTAAGCGCTTGGAAACTTTCCTCGCAATCGGACCACGAGAACTTCTTGTCCTTCTTGAGCAACTCAGTCATCGGCCGCTATCTTCGAGAAGTTCTCGATAAAGCGGCGATAATATCCCGCTAAACCAAGAAAACTCGAACTGGTGACCAAAGTAGGTCGACTCGAGAAAGCACATCGATCTTGCTAGGATCCACGCCTACGCCTCCTGCCGAAAGAATATGGCCTAAGAAGGCTACTTCTTCAACCGTAACGCACTTGAACTCGCGATACAACTTGTGCTCGTGAGCTTGCCCAACACAAGCTTCAAATGCTCGGTGTGTTCCTCATCGCTCTTGGAGTAGATAAGAATATCATCGATGAAGACCACAACGAACCTATCCAAATACTCCATGAACACCGAATTCATGAGGTTCATGAACAAGGTGGGGCATTGGTTAAGCGAAAGACATGACGGTATACTCATACAAGCCATAACGAGTAGAAAAAGCGTCTTTGGAATATCCTCAGTCGAATCCGAACTCGGTGATATCCCACTCTCGATCAATCTTGAGAAAACCGAGCTCGGTTAATTGATCGAAGAGATCGCCGATACGGGGCAAGGGTACTTGTTCTTTACCGTTACTTCATTAAGTGGACGGTAATCAACGCACATGCTTGGCGTCTTGTCCTTTTGGGACAAAGATGGCCGAGCATCCCCAAGGAGATGAGCTAGGCGGATGAAACCCTTCTCTGAAGCTCACCCATTTGCTTCTTCAACTCCACCAACTCAATTGGGTCCATCCGGTAAGGCCTCTTTGAAATCGGGCGATGCACGGAACCAACTCAATGACAAACTCGAGGTCTCGAACTGGTGGCATCCTGGAAGGTCATCGGGAAGACATCAATAAAGTCACATACCACCGGGACTTCACTAATATCTAGAGTGGCTTCGCTTCTGCGCGAATAGATGCGGATCCTGCGAGACTTCGGCGAAAGCTGCCGCCGCGGAAGGATGGTGAGGTAGATGAGCCTCCTAGCGCAATCAATTTGTCCCATGTCTTTGAGACAACCAATCCATGCCTAGGATTACATCTAAGCTCGCCGACCGAAGGAGGATAAGGTTTGCCAAGAATCCTACCCCTTCTATCTCAACAGGACATCCCTACACTCGGACTCGACTCTCAACTCCGAACCGGGAGAGCGAATGAGCGGGACCAACAATGGAGTAAAAGGAGACCCCCACAGCAGAGAAAAGACTGAAACAAAGCGAATGAGATGCGCTGAATCAAACAAAGCGTAGCGAGGAAAGAGTTAACCGAAGGGTACCCAACACAACGTCGGGTGCCTCCTCGTGCCTCCGCGGAGATGAGGTTGACGCGCCACTACCCACGCCTTGGGTAGCGGGACAACCTTCCGATCCGGGAAGAACCACCTCCTGCCGCGTCCTCCATTAGGACGAGGCCGCTCCGGTCTGTTAGGGCAAGCATTGGCATAATGCCCTTCTCGGTTGCACGAAAGCAAGTGACCCGGCGGCCGGATTGCGGGGCCACCTGGCCGTTCGCAGCGCACGTGACTAGGCACGGCCGCGAGGGCGAGGAGGCTGGTGCCGCGGCCTCGGTGGTAGGGAAGCCACGTAACGGCCCTCGAGTAGGCCCACACGAGGACGAGAGGCCGGCTGTGCGGACATTGGGCCTCCCACTTGCGCTGCGGGACTCGCCGGCGCCTTCGCCTTGTGCTTTCGGCAACAATGGCCTTGTCTACCAAGGCACGGAAGTCAACAAAGTCCACAATGGAGAGCTGTCTTGCGGCTCCTCGGACAAACCCTCCATGAACTTCTCTGCTTGGCCTCATCGGTGGCCACCTCGGATGGAGCATAACGAGCCAAGTGGTTGAACTCGTGCAGTGTACTCCATCACCGACTTACGCCCTTGCTTGAGCGCGAGAAACTCCTTCTTCTTGACTTCATCAAGCGGCGAGGATGTGAGCTCGACGAACGCCGTCCGAACTCATCCCAAGAGATGTGTGGCGGTGGGCGTGCATGCCAAGCAGTTCTCCCACGGAGAGAGTGCCCCTCGAAGGCGATGGGAGGCAAAGAGTGCCCGCCTGGTCAGCACCGAGCAACGCCGAGCTTACGCTCAACTTCGACGCGGCCAGTCATTCGCGCCCAATGGGTCCTCTGACTGGAGAACGTGGGGGCCGAGTGCGAAGAAACTCGGCAAGGCCCCCACGAGTCGAGGTCCACCCCTTGCCGGATCCCGAGGCACCGGAAGGGCGGAGGTGTTGCGCGCAATAACATCCAGCAGACCCTCCGTCCTCCGAACGGTTGCGCTCGATCGAAGAAGGACCTCAGCCATGGTCTGAGGAGGCGGGCTCCTCATCCAAACCATGTCGACGACCGACCGCTACGAGTACCTCCACCATCCTGCTTAAGAAACTTAGGTTAGAAACCAAAGCACTAACATTAGAAGTTGATGAAAGCGAAAGCTAACGATTAGGGAAATGAGACATCACCCTAACCGAATGCCAAAACAGCAATTAACAACTTTAAATGTTTCCAAAGAAGCTCCAAAACAGCAAGGAAACTCCAAACCAAGCTCAACTTCTCGATACCATTAACCCGTATTGAATGAATGAGTAATAGTGTGAGAAGATAAAAATTTCAGCACACTACAACCAGCCTAACACTACTCAAGAACAAGGTTGAGGCGATAAAAATAACGTTAGATACTTAGCTAACTAGTATCACATCTTACCCTTTATTCCCACAAGTTTTACTTGGTTAACCTCTCATTTTCTACCTATTTAGAACCTTTGAGCTGCTGTCCGAAATTGAATCATCGCTGTCAGATTTTGCATCCAAGCCTCCTAATTGAAATCTTCAACTTTGGAAACTTCAAAACTTGTAGAGGGCAGCTAACACTTCAATTTGCCAAACTCATTGGTCCCAAAACCCAATTAACCGATAACAACTATCTTTAGAAGAAGATGAGAAGAAAACAATTTTTTAAAAACTCAATTAGAGCAAGAGGAGATAGAAAGCTAAGATAGGTAAGGAATAAAACTGAGAACTTACTTAAGCTTTCCTAAATCATTTGATACTTTGAATTTAAGTTTTCCAAAATATCCTAAAGACGATCAAGCTTGGGTTACTACGGTCGGAATGGCTCTGATACCAACTTTGTGAGGACCCCGGTTTATTCGGCTTGTACTGTTTAACCATCCACTAGGTCCTAACAGTACAAATCAAATAAACCAAGCCTCGAGATATGTATACTTCCCTAAATGCAGATACACACCCGCTACAAAATCATGCATCAATTCCATTCATACACATAGAGCAAGCAAAAAGCAATAAATCGAAAGACATAGATAATATAAAGAGAGTTATTACAAAAAGAGAGGCCGACTGCCAAAATTCATAAAGATAAGTAAATACATGGCGGAAGCAAAATGGCCATAAGATGGCGATGAACAAAGCCAATCGGTGTGCCTTTACCCACAAGGCAACCAACCGGACCGCCAAGCTAATCGTCCCAAACAGCGCAAGTAACACAGACTCACAAAAGTGAGGCCCTTGGGGCTCACCTTCTTCCTCTGCAACAATTAATATTAAGCCAAGCGGATGAGTACAAAACTTGTTTTTGTACTGCAAGACTGACGTGTGAGATAATAATGAACTATAATTAACTACATGCAAGCTTTATTTAAGTGGATGAGGCTTTGGACTTATTTTCAAAGATAAAGCAAGTTTTCATTTACAATAAGGTAATAGATTCAAAGCAAGTTTGCAATTAACTTTTATCGTTCAAATAAAGAGAGACAATAATAACATAGATAGAGAACAACACCAACCTAGAAGTGACTAACCCATAGTCACCACAACCATAGCATGAAGTACCCTTCATACCACCCATGTCAAGTTTAAATTTTTAAAAGGTTGTAGTCTAGTTCTTGCACGAAATAACCAAGCGTGTCCATAACCTAGACGAGGCTATTCGAATAGTTTTAACCTGCAGGGTGTACCAATGTACCCACACGATAGACCGCCTTTCCACCACCACGGTTAGCATACTTCCTTTGGTATGCGTGCATGGCTAAGTCTACAAGACGCTTTCCAATGGACGATGCTAATTAAGAGCCGCAACCCACGGAGAAGGATACATTAAGATGACCTAACCGGACAGCTAATGCTCCTCGCACACCAAACAACACACACACGCACACACCCACCACCAGCTCATAATTAGCACCTCCCAAAGTACTTAGTCAAGAGAGGTTCCATATCCCCTCGTGTGGTTAGCACAACAAGCGCTGGCTCAGTGACACAAGTAACTCTCGGTCCTTGGGGACTTAGGCACCATTCCACACACCCAACAGATCACATCAACATACCATTGTGCCCAAGTCAAGATATAGTTTTGTTTTCGCTTTTGATTTGTAAATCAATAAAACACAAGGGTTGGACATAATGGAGTAGTATAAGTAGTTAGTGTGATCAAGATCACCGACTAAGTCGATGATCGCCAATACTACACCGATACTAGGCATGGCTAAGCAATATTTATTCGAAATCTACTAAGTGACAAAAGCTCATCCAACGAACTCTAATCACAAAGAAATAACCTAGGCTCGAGGTAGTAGAGGATAATTATTTACCTACAGATTATGCAACTAGAGGATTAACTAATCAATTTAACAACAAAATAGCAATGCATACATAGAAGTTAAACAAAATATTAGACTTTAAAAGTAATGGGATTAATGGGAAATGATCAATCTGCTTGTTCGCTTATATTGCTCAATTTGTTGCGGAGGGTCGTTTCTCGGATTACCCAGAAATATCGAATCCTAAGCTTAAAAGCAAAAAGAAGTAGAACAACCAATAAGACGAGCAACACTTAAACAAAAGAGCAAGCAAAACTTATCCAAATGTGACGAAATTTATACACAAGGTAAAATACGAACATACCTAGACATAGAAACTGAAAACTTAATTTGGATTTGTGGTGCAAAAGATATTCTCTAAAACCTAATTTCGGCCATAATTAGCACTGTAGCAAAAATATTTTCTAGAAAGATTTTTGAAGCTGAAATTTTTATGGTAGCTACCCACTGGTATAGTGGTAACTCATATAAAATTTCAGGTCATTTGGAGTTAAAATGATTTAGTTATGATTTTCTAAGTTTTAAATCTAAGACATGATTATTTCAAGATTAAAGACTACTGTAAAACCTATACTAAGCTAAAGTATTTTAACGAGATGCATTTATAGAACTTTAGTTTGTTAAATTTGGAGCTACAGAGAAAAAGATATGCAATTTTGAAGTTTAAAACAATTAATATGTTCAAATAAAAGCTCTCGGGACTAAACTGAAAACCCATAAAATCTGGGAGGTCGTGGGCCGTTGATCAAAGATCGCACGGCTCACGATCTCGATGCTAAAACCAAGACGAGCACAGGCGCAAAGACCTCATCGCGCAAGGGAGGTCTTAGCCGTTGGATCTAGACTTGATGGTCCGAATCTAACGAGGAGGTCCTAGACGGCAAGATCTAGCGAGGAGGTCTAAGCCGTAGATCTTGAATCCAATGGCTACGACCGGTGCACGCACAACGCGACGCAAAGGAGGTCCTCGCGCTTATCAGAGGTCGTGGACCGTCGGATCAAGATCCGCGGTCCCGAGCACTAGGAGGTCTAAAGGTCAACTGATCGACGAGGTAACGGCCCTACGGAGGGAGGTCCGGACGGCTAAGATCTCACGGAGGAGGTCTTCAACGTTAGATCTAGATCTCCGTAGTCGAGGGAGGTCTTTAGACGGACACGATCAAGTGAGGGAGGTCCCGGCGATCAAGATTGAAGCGAGGGAGGTCTTGATCGGCCGGGATTGACACGAGGAGGTCTTGGATGGCCAAGATCTTCGCGGAGGTCCTAAGCGATAGTGTTTCATCGGAGGAGATCGGACGGTTCAGATAGACCTGGGGAGGTCTTGAACGGTCCAGATCTCGAGCCGAGGAGGTCCGAGCACTAAGGATTTGACAAAGAGATCTAACGCTCAGATCTAATCCGGGAAGTCGTGACGCTAGGATCGAGCGTAAGAGGTCTTGAAGGTTTTTTACAAAAGGCCACGGGTGGTCTTTACACAAGACGACCGAGGTGTGGTGGCTCGAGGTGGTCTTTGCATAATGACCAAGGGAGGTCTTTTGCAAAGAGGACCCCTCTGGAGGCCCAAAGAGCAAGGTGGTTTTTACAAAATGACCTCGAGGAGGTCTTTTGCAAAGAGGACCCCAAGGAGGAGTGGTCCTAGCGGCGGGATTTAACCTAAGGTGGTCCTAACGGCCAGGATCAACTCAAGGGGAGGTCCTAGAGACTTAGGATTTTTCTAAAAGAACCTAAGGCCCATATCTAATCTTGGAGAGGTCGTGAATGGCCAAGATTAGTCCGAGGAGGTCCAAGAGTGGATTTAAAGCGCGACCTCCCACAACGGACCTCCTAAGACAAATTAAAAGCATCTAATGATTGACAATAAATGAATCCAATCAGAGCACTAAAAGATTTCGGACTTTAGTTCTAAACCCACGGCCCACACGATAGTGACTCCACGGCACATATTAAGACACCATTAACGCACCAAATGATAAGCAATGATGAGCATTAAAGTCGTCCAAGAACATGACGACAACGGAGGTCTTGACCGACAACCCGAGCGTGTTCCACGACTTGCCGCGGCGATGTGGACCTCGTCGGCGAAACCAAGAACACGGATGAGTCCCAAATAGGAGGAGAACCTAAAGGTGCCAACAAGCTAGGGCTAAAGCGCACCTCTACCGCGGCTAGCCGGAGATGACCAAGGAGGCTAAATACAGAAGAAGAAAGCTACCGAGGTTCAAAACGACCAAGCTTCAACACTAAGGTACTTACCTGTGGAACGAAGGAGGCCCAAGAATGGTCGCAGAGTTCCGTGACGGTGGAGGTCGCGGAGGTGAAGAAGACGAAGCTCCCGCCACGAACAATCAGCTCCTACTTTGTCAACCTCTCGTGAAGGTTTAAACAAAGCAAATTAGGGAGATTTGGAGGTGACCAAGAGAACAAAAGACAGCCAACAACTGCAATATTGAACCACCGGAGCTCTGAGGTCGCGGAGAGCTCCAAAGTTCAAAGAATGGTGGCAGAGGCTTTCGGGTGTTTTGAGCACAAGAGCAGAAAGGAGCTAGGGTTGAAAAGGAGTGTCTAAAGAAGCTTAGATAGAAAGCTTGGGCTTCTAATATAGTGGTGGGAAAATGGCAAAGTCACTGGTAACGAGCCAAAGTACACATGAAATGATGGGAGTAGGTTGTCGAGAGACTTTTGAGCAAAAGGTGTCGCCAGACATTTAATGTTGGCACAAAGACATAGCCGCTTGTCACCTTAGAGTTGACAAGGCACCGCTCTCTACCGCCATGCACAAAATTGATAATGCCTGTGCCCACCCGACAATGCTGAGAGGACCGTGGAGGACCGGCCATAGAGCTCAACGGCTAAAATCAGCACTGCAGCTCCCACTAGGGAGGTCGTGAGTCGTTGGATTGAAATCTAAGGGCTCAGATTTAGAATTATGTGTTAGAGGTCCTAACACTTAGGGAGGTCCGAGCCACAGATCTCAAGATGGACGCCCACCATCACCCAAGTGCTAGGGGTGGTCGTGGGGTCGAGGAGGTCGCCTGTGGTGGTCTTTGCAAAGGTGCAAAGGAGGTCCTAGGGGAGGTCCTCGAGGGTTGTCTTTGCAAATAGAACAGAGGAGGTCGTGCGGGTGGGAGGTCTTTTACAAAGACCGAGGAGGTCCTTGATCGTTGGATTTGAAATCCAACGCACTGCACCACCGCGCCCAACCTCGACCGAGCCCGACACAGCTTAATTGGCTCCTGCAACGAAGACTGAAAGTCGGACACAGGTTTGAGTCTAAGTTTGACTCGGACCTGTGTTTAGAGTTTTAATTTGAATTGAGATTTTGAAGGGTCTCAAGAGATAGAACTAGCTCCAAATTTTATGAAATTTTGACAAAGGGCTTGCTAACCTTGAGATGGATCTTGTATAAAATTTTCAGAGGTTTTTATGTTGAGCACTTTTCTCCAGAAATTATACAATGCTTTGAGCTAGGTTTGACTACAAGTCAAACAAGTTTGACTGACCTCTAAAATATTCAAACAATTTCTAAAAATTGTGAAATTTTTCGAGGGGTCACCAACCATCCCAAGAACTTAGGAAAATATTTCAGAGAAGGATCACAAGATCGGACAAGATTGTTTTTGAGGATCAAGATTTGGATCCAAAGATTTGTGACTTTGTATTCCCATACTCTTGTACAATAATTGTTTAGTACACGCAGGAAATACATGATGTAAGAAAAAGTTTTAATTTCTACTCATTTTCTTACACTTACACCACAAGTTGAAATTGGGGATGTTACACAAGGCGCATCGCGCAGAGAAGAAGAAGGTGAAAACTAGCGCGCATGAGCATCGATGGGTTACTGAGAACTCACCGGATGACGCGAGCTCAGTGGTCGCCGGGAGATGGCCCGGCGACAAGAACCCCGAGCAAGGGGTCACCGAGAGGAGCAACTTTGAGCAAAGACAGAGGAGATAAAGATGTAGATAGCTCGGGTAAGTGCACGAGATGGTGCCGACGCAGGCAATTGACCAAGGAACCAACTCACCGGCGATGAGGACGAAGACTCGAATTTTCGGCCGAAGAAGAGGGAACTCAAAATTCCACGGTCCTCACGAGTGAATCTCAAAATTAGTTGAGGGGAAATCAAGATAGGGATCCGAACACGATATGACGCGCAAAGGTGAGGACGATCTTCACCGTCACGACGATGACATGGCGATGGCGCCACGGCCAGGAACTGTAGTTGGCGACTCCCTTGGTTTAAGCTCAAAGCGAACAAGGATGGTAGTGAATGGCTTTGTGAGGTCAAAGAGAGGAAGAGGAAGCTTTGGGTACCCTTAAATAGGAAAAAGGACGGAGAAACCCGAGAGGAGGATCCTCAACGCCGATGCGCTCAGGAGCAGAGGCGGCGAGTTAGTGGGGTAGATGACGGCGACATGCTTTACTGTGGTATGGTCCAACAATGGATGATGCGGACGAGGTGAAGCGCGAGAGAAACCGAGAATGGACGGCGAGGCGAGGTGGCGCGCATGCACGCCGCCGCGACTCACCTCTCAGCGAGAGGTAGGTGACGACGACAAGTGGGGCCCGCCCGCCGGCAAGCAGCAGCGCCGCGAGCCGCAGTCAATACGGCGTGAACAGTTGGTCCGATTCGATCAAGAGAATATCGACCGCTGGATCTAAAACGGACGGTCGAGATCGTGTAAGCATTCGGACAAGTCGGACGAGACAGTAATGTGGACCGCTCGATCTGCATCGAACGGTTGGTAACGATCGACGCGCGGTGCAGTGCAGCGTTAGGCGCGCGACCGAGTCAAGTGGCGCGGTCGGACTCGAGCTCGAGTTGGGTTCGAGCCCGATAAACGTTGATTTCGATTTGGTTTCAAAAGGTGAGCAGGTTTGGGGAATTTTAGAGATAGCTCCGAGCTCCAAAATTCTGAAATTTTTATGGATCTTACAGGGACAGAGGAAAACCTTGTGAAATTTTTCCAGGAATTTTCATGCACTAGATTTCCCCCAAGAAAATTCACAAGCTGCTGAGCTAGGGTTTGACCAGAATTCCAAACTGGTTTGACTTGGCCATTTGAAATAGCAACCAAAATCTAAAAATTGTGAAATTTTTCAGAGAGGTAGCTAGGATAAACAAGATGATAGGAAAAATATTTTCAGAGGATGATCACAAGTTTTAAGGCTAAGAATTTGTTGGCAACAACTTCAGTTCACAAGAACAAATTCTAGAAAATGGAAATTGTTTAGGGAAAATTTGGAAAAACTTCCAAATGATTTCATGAGGCATCAAAAGTTTTTATTTCTCCTCATAATTTTACATTTGAAATACAAACCCTAACTTAGGGCTGTTACAAATCTCCCCCATACAGAATCTCGACTGAGATTCTCGATCACTGGAGAAGAAGGGCGGGTAGTCCGCTCGGAGGCGATCTTCCGCTCCCAGTTGCTTCATCCTCAGGTGATTCGACCATCGAACCTTCAGAACTTGATCGCACGGTTCCTTGTCCTGCGTTCGACTTCTTCGAGGATACGAACGGGCGCCACGATAAGACAGATCTTCCTGCACATCGATATTTTCCAATGGTGTTTCCTCAACTGGAACATGGAGGCATTTCTTCAATTGCGATACATGGAAAACATCATGCACTCCCTCGAGTGTAGCCGACAATTCTAGCTTGTATGCAACAGCTCCCACTCTATCGATGATGCGGTAGGGTCCGACATACCGAGGAGCCAACTTGCCCTTGACACCGAAACGATGTCCCTTCAAAGGTGAGACTTTGAGATACACAAAGTCATTGGGCTGGAAACTCAACTCACGGCGACGCCGATCTGCATAGCTCTTCTGCCTGGACTGAGCTACGCGCAAGTGCTCACGAATCAACTGCACTTGACTTTCAGCCTCATTGATGGAATCTGGGCCAAAGAACTGTCTTTCCCCAGTTTCTGACCAGTTCAACGGGGTTCGCACCCCATACAAGGCCTCAAATGGTGCCATACCGAGACTAGCCTGGAAGCTGTTGTTGTAGGAGAACTCGGCGAGCGGTAGGCATTTCTCCCAATTCTTCCCATAGGAAAGAACACAAGCACGGAGCATATCTTCTAGAACTTGGTTGACGCGCTCCATCTGACCATCTGTCTAACGATGATAGGCTGAGCTGAAAGAAAGACGGGTCCCCATGGCTTCTTGTAAACTGTGCCAAAATCTCGAAGTGAACAAAGAACCGCGGTCTGACACAATGGTTCGGGGTACACCATGCAAACTCACAATGCGGGATATGTAAAGATCCGCTAGCTGATTCACATCAATCTTCGATCGCACCGGAAGGAAATGGGCCACCTTCGTCAACCGATCAATGATAACCCACAAGGCATCCTTCCCCGAAGAGAGCACGGGTAGCCCGATGATGAAATCCATGCCTACAAAATCCCACTTCCACTGCGTATAGGTAAGGGTGAAGAAGACCGCGGACGCCGATGCTCGCCTGGCACGACACCATACATCGCATCTGGCAACGAACCTGGCAATCTCGCGCTTCATGCGAGTCCACCAGAATCTCTGACGCAGATCTTGATACATTTTAGTGGCCCCGGGATGGATGGACAAAGGCGAATCATGGGCCTCAAGGAGAATCAAATCTCGCAACTCAGGGACCTTTGGGACCACCAGACGCTGCCCAAACCATACAACACCGTGCTCATCTTCTGAGAAACACTTGGCCGATCCATTCTTGATGTTCTGCTTGATTTTACCCACACCATCATCTAATTGCTGTGCTGCCTTGATTTGATCCACCAAGGTCGGTTGCACAACCAAGGCAGCAAGGGAACCATGCTCAACCAAACCCAAGTTGAGACGCTGAAACTCTGCAAGAAGGGTAGGCTGTTGCTCTTGGATCATCAAAGTATTGCAATACACCTTTCGGCTAAGTGCATCAAAGAACCACATTGGCCTTGCCAGATGATATCGAATACCCATGTCATAATCTTTGATCAATTCCAACCATCTCCTCGCCTGAGGTTCAGATCGGGTTGGGTGAACAAGTATTTCAAGCTCTTGTGATCGAATACACCTCCATGCAGATACCGATCGATAATGCCGCCAAATCTTGAGTGCATGCACCACGCTGAGAAGCTCTAAATCATGGGTGGGATAGTTGAGCTCATGAGGTCTCAATCGCCTAGATGCATAGGCAAGCTGCTTGCCTTCCGCATGAACGCATCCGAGTCCCTGACGAGAGGCATCGCAATAGATATCGAAGCTCTTGTGGACATCGGGAAGAGTAAGGACTGGAGCTGAAGTCAAACGCTGTTTGAGCTCCTGAAAGCTCTCATCACAAGCAGAGGACCACACAAACTTCTTATCCTTCTTGAGCAATTCAGTCATTGGCTTTGCGATCTTGGAGAAATTCTCGATAAAGCGGTGAGTAGCCCGCTAAACCGAGGAAGCTCCGCACATCAGGATCGACTTGGGCCGACCCAAGATAGAACATCGACCTTCGGGATCCACTGACTCGCCTCCACTGAAAGAACATGGCCCAAGAATGCCACTTCCTTCAACTGAACTCGCATTTCTTTGAACATCGATATAGTGATGCTCCCTTAACTTGCCCAAAACAATCTTCGATGCCCAAAGATGCTCTTCTTGATCTTGGAATAGATAAGAATATCATCAATGAAAACCACCACAAACTTATCCAAATATTCCATGAATACCGAGTTCATGAGGTTCATGAAATATCTTTGGAGCATTAGTTAAGCCGAAGACATGACGGTATACTGCATGCTGAGTAACGAGTAGTGAAAGCCGTCTTGAATATCCTCACCCCGATCTCGGACTGATGATATCCCAATCTCGAGGTCAATCTTGGAGAACACCCGAGCTCAGACAACTTGTAATGACCCGAGTTTATAAACGAGTAATAAAGTGCTTTATGAACAAGAATGAGATCTTGTTCATGGCATTTACTGTTCATGTTTACACTTTGGGCAAAAGATGTTACAAATTGAAAACCTTCCTTTTTGCCAAAAATCCCAAAAAGGATCATTTAAAGTCTTAAAAGGATACAAGATAAAACTTGTATTATGACTGGGAAGTATTTTTATTAAAGCCTAGATAAATTATCTTGGCTAAAAATATTTTTGTTGCATTTTTAGAAATTATTTGGGCTTAAAGAAAATTTATTGTCTTTAAATAAATATTCTCGGTCTGAAATGAATATTTATGTATTTTATAAAGTGAAAATGTGGTTTATCAAATTTATCTGGGAAATATATCATCCCAGTAGCTTACAGTAAAAATTTCATGATTTTACAAATTTATTTACTATTTTTAAAAGCCCAGTCAAACCTTTTAAACATTTGAAAAGGTTCTGGTCAAATAATCAGGTCTAAACCCAAACCTAATCACTGTAGCGACTCGAGCCATGTGTCTCGGTCCAACCCACTCGACTCGGTCCGGCTCTGTCACGTTCGGGCGCGAGCCCAAAACTTCACGCGTGATATGAGCCGTTGATCTTCAATCGAACGGGCGAAGCTATAACACCCCGCGAGCTGTCCACGTGTACCCTTAAATCTCCACCGTTGGATCTTGATCTAACGAGCGAGGTTAGTGTGTGCAATCGGACAACTCCGGATCCATGTTCAATCTCCACCGTTCGTTTCCAATCCAACCGTGACGCCCTTTTCGTTTTAAACCTAAAGGCGCGCTTTTATCTGAGCCGTTAGATTCAAATCCTACGGCTTTTCCTTTTTACCGCGTGTTATAAAGCCCGCACTCCTGCTCGACCGTTGGATCTTCATCGTGTGGCCCGATTAGTGTATGCATTCGACGACTCGGATCCCCGCACAATCGTGGCCGTTCATCTTTGATCTAGCGGTGTCGCTCATTTCAATTTGAAAACAGAGGCGCGCGTTTATGCGGGCCCTTGGATTTCAATCCTACGGCATTCCTTTTTGACCGTGGGCCTTTAAAGCCCAAAATCAGTGTATCGTTGGATTTCAATCGTAAGGTCTATATGAGTGTATGCAATCGGACCATCCGGTTCCATTTTTACATCCTGACCGTAGAAATAAAATCCAACGTCTTGAGCCATCGCATCTAAAAGGGTAGCGTGTATACCTTTAAGTGATCGTTGGATCTTAATCCAGCGTCCATCTTTGAAAGCGAGCCCGAACCCCTTCGGATTTCGTTTTAATTCCGATCGGTAGATCTAGATAAATGCGGTCCATATTAAGCGTACCGATTCAAATCATTTAATATATCTATTTATCACACCCGCCATATCCAATCGGACGACTGATATTCGTTGGAGCTTTTGTGAAGTGCGCGCGGCGGGGGATGACAATGGGACCCACATGTCAGATGATTCTTATCGTCTCCCTCGTCTCTCTGTGCGCAGATTTCTCTGGAAATCAAGGAGAGGATTTATCCCAAAGTTTTTGCAACTAATTTTTGGGATAATTAACCCTAAATGGACACCTCATCCACTCTAGATCATTCTCTTTTGCTCTGTAGCTCAACATCCATATATATAAACCCTAGCTTTTTGGAGCTGCAGCCATTGTTGACCACTGAAGCTCACTTGCATCCATTGTTGTCCAGTGGAGTTTCTTGCTTCTATCCTTTGCTTATCCATCCTTAAGCACTGGTTTTACTTACAATAAAGATGGGTTATCTTTTGTAGGTTAAATCCGAGTTTATTTCTCCATCCATCATCATCGGTTTGAGTTCTTGCTATCTTTCCATCTTGGTAAGCCAAAACCCTAGTTTCGACATCTTGAGCATCTTAAGAACCTTAGAAGCTGCTGAATCATTCTTTTAAGCATCGAGAGCTTCAGCGGCTTTAAACCGAAAAGTTGATATTATACCTTTTGGTTTTTCATGTTATTTTCCGACCTAGGGTTCTTCCTGTCAACTTATCATCTTATTTAGGTTTTGACTAAACCCTAGCAGCATGACAAGTTGATCTTTCAATTCTTGTCATCATCTATTTTGACTCTAGCTGAAATATGTCTCGTTCTCTTGTCGGCTCAACCGACAAAATAGGTTTTTGCTTTAGCTTTTGTAATCTAACTAGTTAGGTTAGACTAAGGTTGGTTTGGGATATTAATTACCTAAAAGATCATGCTAAGTTTCATTTATGAACTTTTGCATGATCTATACTTTTTCCGAAATTGCAATCTGTCTGTTTGACTCTTTTCAAAATCGAAAATGAACTTTGCAATAAACTCGTTTGTCTTTTGAAAGCAAGTAAGCTATATTATGTGTTATTATCACTATTATGGGTAGTTATGGCTTAAGCATCTGTAATCATGCATTTCTAGATTGATCATGCATATTTCCCATTTTGGACTTATTATCGATTTGGTATTTATTGGATCTTATTGTTTCTTTTAGAATCTGGTTCTGTTGAAGCAATTGAATCTTTTTCTAAGCAACCAGAACCTGCAACAGAAGTCTATTACTACCAAGGCAAGCATCTTCTTTGCACCATATTGAACCCAGATTTTGTACAATAGCTTTTACAAATCCAGTGATATCTGTGCATGCTATTTGTCTGAAAATACAAAATGTGACTTGTAATAGCTAGCTATAACCTGCCATGGTGGATTACCTTAATCATGATCATACACTCAACTCTAGTGTAGTACTGTATACTATATGGTCTATTTTCAGATTTGGCTTAGATATGCAGTCTAGAGATTTTAGAGTTTGACAAGCATATCTTGTCAAACATGGGAATCACCACTGAACTATTGTCATTTTAAACTCTTTGTCCAGTTTCTTTAAATCAGCCTTATATTTGAAATTCAAATTGATCTGGACAAGAGGAAGCTAGTGATGGTGCTTTTGTGCACGAGATTGGGTTTTGTGGTGGACTTGTCAGGGTTAATTAAGGACCGAACTCGATTATTCAATTCAAGTCCCCACGTGCTTCCACATGCATTGTATGGGCATTTGTTTGGTTAAGTAAAATGTTGAGACTATTGAGTTGGAAACAGGAGAGTAAGGATATGTGTATTGGCCTTGTATGGCATAGATGCTTTGAGTCCGAGGCTGCGTTTTATGCCATGTGAGCTTTGTATGTCAGTATCAGATGTTCTTAGGAGGGTGAGGGCGTATATGTGCCTCGTCGCATATACGATACCTTAATGGTGCCGATAGCATTCTACTATGGGTGGGGAGCCCAATTCGCTTTAAATTGTTTGGATCGGCATTACTGACACAACATGTGTGCCCCGTGGTTAGTAGGTGGTATAGCCTACACTAGTGGGATCAGTGCACACATGGGGGTCCAACTCAATAGTGTTGGCTTGTTGAAAAATACCAAATCTTAGTTTCCTACGGCATACCAAAGGAAGTATGTCATCATTCGGAGGCATCAGAAGACAACTGCTAGCTAAGTCATGTGGGTAAGATGTACACCTCGCAGGGTATAAACTATTCGAATAGCCGTGTCCACGGTCATGGACGATAACTTGAATTGATGTCACCTGTATAGAAGTTTTGATTTTCAAAAATCTGGTTTTGGTTTATTTTGGTTGGCATGAGGAATCATGCAATGTTTATTCACATTTAATGTATTTATTTATCTGTTTTACTTTTTATTTTGATTTATTAAATTGCTTTATCAAAAGTTAGTCTTTGTAAGTTAAGATGTATCGCTTCATGCAAATTTGAACCTTTATACCTTCTGTTGTAACCTTATGCATGTAACAACTCTACTCCTTTGATTAGGTTCTAATAACCACTTTCTTTATTAGTTTGTGTAAGACTTGTTGAGTACCTTTTGTACTCAATGTGCTACCACCTATTGTTGCGGTGAGGATGGTTTTCTTTATGAAGTACCGTTAGCGCCGATCGAGGTGGCGCTAACTTGAGTAATGCTACTTCTTTCCTCCACGCAATTGCCTGCGGGTGGATGAGGCCTTTGGTGGACATTTTCCGTTCAGTTTGCTTCCACAGATATCATTAAAGTGACCAAGTCACTTAATATTGTAGTATTAATAGAATGATGTAACCTTATGTTTAATTATATCAATGTATGACTTGTATGTGTTTGATGCAATGTTGATGAAGGATATATATGCAATGGTCGTTGATCCAGGAACCATTGAGAATCATATATATCAGGAATCTGTTTACTAGATCACATCCTTTGGTTAAATTTATATCTTTAGCATGGTTTTTAATAAAGGGGCGATCTTGTTCCTTCATTAATAATTGTGCTACACAGTATGAATTTAATTAGTAACATTTCCAATAACCTGGGGTCCCCACACAGGCTGGTCAAAAGATCATCAATGCGAGCGGAGGATATTTGTTCTTCACCGTCACCTCATTGAGCGGACGGAATAATCACACATGCGCAAAGTCTTGTCCTTCTTTTCACAAAGATCACCGGACAACCCCAAGGAGATGAACGGGATGGATGAAACCTTTGCTTGGAGCTCACCAAGCTGCTTCTTCAATTCTTCTAGCTCATTGGGAGGCATCCGATCTGGCGCTTCGAGATAGGGGCAGATGCCGGCGACAACTCGATGACAAACTCGGATCTCGAACCGAGGCATCCGGGTAAATCATTGAGGACCCAGTTTATTTGGTTTGTGATGCTTACCCAAACATCGCCCTAGCATCACAAATCAAATAAACCAAGCCTCGAGACATGTATACTTCCCAGGCTGCAGATACACACCTCTACACAAAATTATGCATCAAATCCATACATTCGATAAATACAAGTCTAACAAAAGACAACAAATAAATAAGTGCAATGAAGGAAATGCCATAAGATGGCTAAGACAAAAACCAACCGGTTAGCCACATAACCACGGGGCAACCGTAGGGCCGCTTGACTAGTCGTCAAACCCAAAGACATCTCACAAAGGGAAGCCCTTGGGCTCACCTTCTTCTCTCTGCAACAAAACATTAAGCAAAGCATCCGAGTACAAAAATTGTTTTTGTACTCGCAAGACCGACGTGTAAGGGTATGAACTATAATTTAACTACATGCAAGCTTTATTTAAGTGGAAGGGCTCTGGACTTACTTTTGCAGAAAGCAAGTTTTCTTTTGCAATAATGTAATAGTTTGAAGCGGTTTTACAGTTCAAATTTTATTTGCGAAATAACGATACTGATGAAGTAGTGACAAAAGACATCCTGGAGATGACCAACCCAATGGCCATCACAACAATAGTATGAAGCCAGTTCATACCAACCCATCAAGTTTTAATTAAAATGTTGTAGTCTAACTCTTGAAAAGCTTACCCAAGCGTGTCCATCACCTAGGACGAGGCTATTCGAATAGTTTTTAACCTCGCAGGTGTACCACTGTACCCACACTTGCATCGCTTTAAGCCAAAGCACACTTAGAAGGTATCGACTGACTAAGTCCTACGAGACTTTTCCAATATTGTGTATTAACTACGAGCCGCTCGTATGGATAGAAATCCATACGCTTACATGGTAAAGCCGAAAGACAACTACCCACTCGGGATAAAGCTTTTGGACAACTACCATGCTCCCACCTCCATCCCTCCTGCGACCTCCTGCGACCGAGCCAATACACGCCAAAGTACTAGGTCAAGAGAGGTCCCATATACTCTAGTGTGGTTACGCTTGAAATGCTGGATAAAAATTCACTCACAAGATGTTCGGTCCTTAATTGACCAGGCACCATTCGATCACACCCAAGAATCACACCATCTTACCATTGTGCCCGTCAAATCATTTTGTTTTTGGTTTTAGTTTTCACAATTAAACATAGCAAAAGTGCTGAATCATAAAGTTATATAATAATTTTTGTGTGATCAAAGTTATCGACTAAGTCGATAACCGCCCAATTCTAGAGTATCTAAGCATGGCTAAGCATCATATCGTAAATACAAATAAAAGGCCCTAAATCATTCAGGGCTCTAATTCACAGATGAGAATAATATTCCTAAGGTAGTGGCGGGGTGAACAATTTTTAGGCAACCATGCAATGGGATTAACTACCTCTAATCGACAAAATTACTTTGACACAAAAGCATGCATACATACAAAGTTAAACAAAATATTAGACTTGAAAATAATGGGAATGAGCTGGATATGATCAAACTGCTTGCCTTTGCTTTGCTTGAGATATTCGACTTGCTGCATAGGATCACTCTCGATAATCAACGCCATCTAGCGATAAAAACTGCCAAAGCGAAAAACAGCGAATAAACACGAGCGCCAAAAGGACCCAAAATTTAACAACAGAAGATGATTATGGTTCTAGATAAACTTAAAGACACAAAATTATAGAACTCGGAGATGATTTGAATTGGTTAAGTAATTGTGGAGTTTACCAAATTTCAAGTTGTAAACAATTTATTTTGGATTTAACTAGGGGCAATAATCTTAATACTTTATGCTATGACCATACCAAAGATTGCTAATCTTAATGTTTTACCACTAGGTACTACATAACATCTTGACCTAGTGCTCTTTGTTGGATAAGTGCCCATAGGCTAAAATAACACAAGGATTACTAACTACTAGACTTAGAAAAAGATAACCAATTGCCATATTATAAACTTCCGATGACCTAAACTATCTACAACCAACTCTGCAAGCACAAGCATAAGGATTGACAAAAGCGACAATGACTTAATACTATTCCCGATTCTAGAGGAAATTCAGAGCAAAAGTGTTTGTTACTAAGCCTTCCCACTAATTCAAATTTCCATTTGTTAAATGAGGTTTTGAGTGAGTTAATACCTAGACACAAACATTAAGCACTAAACTTCCTCTATCGGACAACCAGCAGATCATTTTGAGAGAGAAGAAGTCGCCAACTTTACCTCTCCTCAACTCCATTTTTGAATTGCTAAGCACAAGTATGATTGATCCAAATAATTTATCAACAAACTTAGCTAACTGAAACACCAAATCTCCGACTACTTACATGGAAAGCCCCCGACCTATTATCAGTTCTACACACATTGGACTTAAATTTTGAATTGGTTAGTTCATTTGAGTGACATACTTTGACATTCGAATGTTGGTTAGCATTTAGTAGTTGGTGGGCAAATGAGATATCTTGACACAATCCATATTTCAACCAACAACTCCTCTACCCAATATCTGCTTTTTGAACACGAAACATTGCTTGAGAGCTAAAGCCTAAACTCCTTTCTAAACTCAATCTTCAACTATGCTAAACCAATCTTGGTGAATGCTATCTACAGATCAAGGGCTCACTGACAATTCCTATCCTCACCCTCTTCACCATTTACCTAAACATGATTTTCAGTTCATTGCCAATACTGATGAAAAATTTGAAATGAAACTAATGACTAACCTTCTTCCAAACCTCAACTACAAATTTGCTAAACCATTTAGAGTGACTTAATTACATTCGCATAACATAGCACTTCCTTACAAGATAATCCTATTGTCGGTGACAACAATACACACAGCATAACATCTGAGAACCAAGAGGAGCAGGGAGTCTCGGTGGATTTGGGCGGCAAATCGCCGGCAGATTGGAGCGGGGAGACCACAGATGGCGGCCAAAATGGGTCGAGGCTCGTGGATGCTAGAGGTGGTCTCGGGGTAGCCGGAGATGCATTGTGGCGGCGGCGAGGGCGAAGCGGCGGCCGTGGGGTGAAAGAGAGGCGCACGACGTCGGGTGGAGTTGGAGCAAAACTAGCGAGAGCACTGGCGGCCATGAGGTACACGGAGCAGGGCGAGGTGGTCGGTGATGACGAGAGTGGTCGGAGAGGCACAGCGACGACGAGCGGCGGTGGCGTGGTGCTTCTCGATGGCGCGACAGGGTGATCGAGAGGAAAGGGAGTGATATGGAGAGTTAGAAAGGTCTAAGCATGCTCACGACAAAGGAATTGGGCTCGGGCTCTCGAATCAATGGCGGCGACGGTGGAGGCGGATTCGGCCGTGGTTGGAGAAGAAGGCCCATGCGCAGCTCCTTAGTGGACTAAAACCGAAATTGATTGAGGGTTCGGCTCTGGTGATGTGGGACGCGGCATGACGCGGTTGGCGAGGTTGGAGCTCATTGGTGTGGCCGGAGGGTAGGAGGTGGCGCTGCCGCAAAATGGCATTCGGGGCTTCATTTGTTTTGGAGCTCCGGAGATATGAAAATGGAGGGAGGTGGCAGCAGCGGTAGGCGAGCTCGGGCTCCCTATTTATAGGTGAAGGGCGGAGGAAGCAAGGTGGCGACGGGTGGGCGTGCGCGCATGCGCGAGGCGGCGGGAAGTCGCGCGCGTTGAGCGGCGGTGTGGGCGCTGCGCCGCGTGGAAGAAGACCCCTGCCGGTGGGGCCGGGCTGTCAGCGAGGGAGGGGGAGTGGCTCGGGCGAGGTGGTTCGGTCGGACCGAGGTGGCGCGGTCGGGTTTGACTTCGGGTTCGGTCGGAGGAGCAGTGCTAGGGCTCGGGTTAGGTTTTGAATTTAAGTTTTGACCGAAAGCAACTGAGTTTGACCGGGCAGTTTGAAATAAAAATAAAATTCTAAAAATTCTGAAAATTTTTGTGGGCATTCTGAGGTTCACAAGGCACTTAGGAAAAATATATTTAAACATTTTGTATATTAAAATTTGTTATAATTAAATTATTTTCAAAACTGCATTTGAGGTTTGATTTGAATTTTGGTGGAGTCAAAATCACCTCTAAAAATTTGGTAAAAATAATGATAATTCAAGATAATTAATCTAGTATTTGAATAAATTATTTTTGGAAACTTTTATTCATACATTTTTATGGAATTCAGATAGAAATGGAATTTAAGTTTAAAAGGTTTGAAATTTCCAACACAACTTCAATACAAAACATCAAAAGCTTAAAATTGTGCACTGATTTTGGAAACCATGAGCATGACCAAGGATACAACCAAAAGTTTTTAAATTTTAATATTTTTATATATTTAAAATACAATCCTAATTTGGGTTTGTTACAAATCTACCCCTTAAATGAATCTCGTCAGAGATTAGGTGGTCGGAAGTCGGAACGAAAGGACTGTGTGGCAACCTAGGTGGGCTTGGTCACGGTGTCACTTTTGGATTTCGCACGAACCGAACTCAAATCCGAAACGCAGAGGTTCTACGAAGTTTTAGGTTCTAAAGTGGGAAGCTTTGTTGAAGGATTTTTAATGCCTTTCGATGAGTGTTTCCTAGGTGGTTCTTTTCAACTCTAAGCGAAATGCACCATCGTTGTCTTGATTTCCTTGAGGTAGTCTTTGGAAGATCATGACGCAGATATCACGACGTTGTTGGCACATTTTCCTTTCCATTGCTTTGTTTAACCTTTCCTTTCTTGATTTGAAGATAATTTGACATCACGCTTCACGTCGTCTTCTGGTAGTATGAAAGACTCGGCTCCAATCAGTCGACCGAAAAGGGGCATCGATCGATAGAACGGAAAGACTGGTTAGATGGTAATCTAGTATCAACACCGGGACTACGGTGTAGAAAAGATAAGTCAAGCAAGGTTTTAAGGTGGTCTCACTTAACCTCACTTATCTGGTTCTATTTGCTTGGCTGGGACAGGACATGAGCAGGATGAATGCACGAGGGGATACATGTGTGCAAATTAGTCCTAGGGCAGATTTTAAATTTTGGTTAATGAAAGTGCAAATGCTTACATGCATGCTTACATGCTTCTTACCGAATTGCAAATGCTCACATGCATGCTTCTTGTTTTATGCAACTTGATTAACATGACATGCTTGACTTAATTTAGAAACTATATGCATGATCAAAGTATAGGAATCAAGATGCCTAACAAGTATTTTGAGGTATCTTCTACCCCCCTTAAATATTTTGGTGCATATAAGATAAGTTGAGGAAAGAATGGGCATAAGGTGAGGAATGGCAATGAGTATGCATTTTAATTCTAGCATGTACTAACTACTCTAAAGGTTCGATATAGTTGCTATACATGCCGTCCATAGGCGATGTGCAACTATTTGGAACAAGGAGAGCGAACGATTACAAAATCGGCGTCTACAAGCTAACTAATATCATTAGAGTGTATATATTCTAAGAATAACCTTAACTTAATCTTAAAGCAAGGCATCGATTAGGAGAAACGGACATTACCCTAACCCGATTGCAAACACATAACAAGAAATGAACTCCAAATATTTGTATGAAAGCATAAGACCAGCGCAAAACCACAAAACAAAAGATTTGCTTCCGGCACAACTAACTCAGTATTGAATGAGCGAGCAATCGTTTAGGATGATAAAATTTTAGAACACAACTCAAGTTCTAACGCATCTAAAAGGCATGGCAAAACCATATAAGGGTGCATTGGGCACTAGCCATCTAATATCACATCTTACCATTTTAACCCCATGAGTTTTAGTTGATTTATCATCTCGTTTTTAACTCTAACGACGAACAAAGTGCTCGCAGTCCAAAACTAGTACTTGCTGTCCAGATTTTGTATCCGAGCTCCGAGATGAGTGCTTCAACTCCGAGTGCTTCAAATCTTCACTAAATAACAACTAACATTTTATATTTTCAACTCTCATTATTCCCCAAACCGAATTTAACCGATAACCAACTAACTTTGAAAGGAGAAGAGAGGGGAACAACTTTTTCGAAAACTCAACAGGAATAAGGCAAGATGAGCAAGCTAAGATAGATAAGGAGTAAAATCTGAGATCTTACTTAAATTTTCATAACCCATTTGACATTTTGAAAATAAGTTTTTCAAAATATCCTAATGACGACCAAGCTAGGGGTTTCTCTGATCAAGACTGACTCGATACCAACTTTGTGAGGACCCCAGTTTATTTGGTTTGTGATGCTTACCCAAACATCTGGCCCTAGCATCACAAATCAAATAAACCAAGCCTCGAGACATGTATACTTCCCAGAACTGCAGTATACACACCTCTACACAAAATTATGCATCAAATCCATACATTACGATAAATACAAGTCTAACAAAAAGACAACAAATAAATAAGTAAACAATGAGCGTAAATGCCATAAGATGGCTAAGACAAAAACCAACCGGTTAGCCACATAACCACGTGGCAGCCCAAGCCGCCTTGACTAGTAAGTCAAACACAAAGCACATCTCACAAAAGGGAAGCCCTTGGGGCTCACCTTCTTCCTCTGCAACAAAAACATTAAGCAAAGCATCCGAGTACAAAAATTGTTTTTGTACTGCAAGACTGACGTGTAAGGGCAATGAGAACTATAATTTAACTACATGCAAGCTTTATTTAAGTGGAAGGGCTCTGGACTTACTTTTAGCGAAAGCAAGTTTTCTTTTGCAATAATGTAATAGTTTGAAGGCGGTTTTAACAGTTCAAATTTTATTTGCGAAATAACAATGATGATGAAGTAGTGACAAAAGACATCACAGAGATGACCAACCCAATGGCCATCACAACAATAGTATGAGCCTGTTCATACCAACCCATCAAGTTTTAATTAAAATGTTGTAGTCTAACTCTTGAAAAGCTTACCAAGCGTGTCCATCACCTAGAACGAGGCTATTCGAATAGTTTTAACCTGCAGGGTGTACCATCTGTACCCACACTTCGGACCGCTTTAAGCCAAAGCACACTTCCAAGGTATGCAAGCACAGACTAAGTCCTACGAGACTTTTTCCAATATTGTGTATTAACTACGAGCCGCTCGTATGGATAGAAATCCATACGCTTACATGGTAAAGCCGAAAAGACAACTACCCACTCAGGATAAAGCTTTTGGACAACTACCATGCTCCCACCTCCATCCCTCCTGCGACCTCCTGCGACCGGAGCCAATACACGCCAAAGTACTAGGTCAAGAGAGGTCCATATACTCTAGTGTGGTTAGCACGCGAAATGCACGGATAAAAATTCACTCACAAGATGTTCGGTCCTTAATTGACCCGGCACCATTCGATCACACCCAAGAATCACACCATCTTACCATTGTGCCGCGTCGAAATCATTTTGTTTTTGGTTTTAGTTTTCACAATTAAACATAGCAAAAGTCTGAATCATAAAGTTATATAATAATTTTTGTGTGATCAAAGTTATCGACTAAATCGATAACCACTTAATCTACGGTATCTAAGCATGGCTAAGCATCATATCGTAAATACAAATAAAAGGCCTAAATCATTCACGGGCTCTAATTCACGGTGAGAATAATATTCCTAAGGTAGTGGCGAGGGTGAACAATTTTTAGGCAACCATGCAATGGGATTAACTACCTCTAATCGACAAAATTACTTTGACACAAAAGCATGCATACATACGAGTTAAACAAAATATTAGACTTGAAAATAATGGGAATGAATGGATATGATCAAACCGCTTGCCTTTGCTTTGCTTGAGATATTCGACTTGTTGCATAGGATCACTCGATAATCAACGCCATCTAGCGATAAAAGCGCCAAAGCGAAAACAATGAATAAACACCGAGCGCCAAAAGGACCCAAAATTTAACAACACAGAAGATGATTATGGTTCTAGATAAACTTAAAGACACAAAATTATAGAACTCGGAGATGATTTGAATTGGTTAAGTAATTGTGGAGTTTACCAAATTTCAAGTTGTAAACAATTTATTTTGGATTTAACTAGGGGCAATAATCTTAATACTTTATGCTATGACCATACCAAAGATTGCTAATCTTAATGTTTTACCACTAGGTACTACATAACATCTTGACCTAGTGCTCTTTGTTGGATAAGTGCCCATAGGCTAAAATAACACAAGGATTACTAACTACTAGACTTAGAAAAAGATAACCAATTGCCATATTATAAACTTAGATGACCTAAACTATCTACAACCAACTCTGCAAGCACAAGCATAAGGATTGACAAAAACTGACAACAGCTTAATACTATTCCTGATTCTAGAGGGAAATTCAGAGCAAAAGTGTTTGTTACTAAGCCTTCCCACTAATTCAAATTTCCATTTGTTAAATGAGGTTTTTGAGTGAGTTAATACCTAGACACAGCATTAAGCACTAAACTTCCTCTATCTGGACAACCAACAGATCATTTTTGAGAGAGAAGAAGCTGCCAACTTTACCTCTCCTCAACTCCATTTTTGAATTGCTAAGCACAAGTATGATTGATCCAAATAATTTATCAACAAACTTAGCTAACTGAAACACCAAATCTCGACTACTTACATGGAAAGCCCCGACCTATTATCAGTTCTACACACATTGGACTTAAATTTTGAATTGGTTAGTTCATTTGAGTGACATACTTTGACATTGAGAATGTTGGTTAGCATTTAGTAGTTGGTGGGCAAATGAGATATCTTGACACAATCCATATTTCAACCAACAACTCCTCTACCCAATATCTGTTTTTGAACACGAAACATTGCTTGAGAGCTAAAGCCTAAACTCCTTTCTAAACTCAATCTTCAACTATGCTAAACCAATCTTGGTGAATGCTATCTACACATCAAGGGCTCCTTGACAATTCCTATCCTCACCCTCTTCACCATTTACCTAAACA
Organism: Ampelocalamus luodianensis; assembly: GCA_036346255.1. NCBI lineage: Eukaryota > Viridiplantae > Streptophyta > Magnoliopsida > Poales > Poaceae > Ampelocalamus > Ampelocalamus luodianensis. The sequence goes on from JAYEVH010000074.1 coordinate 38,120, forward strand.
TGATTTTGAGTTCATTGCCAATACTGATGAAAAATTTGAGAAATGAAACTAATGACTAACCTTCTTCCAAACCTCAACTACAAATTTGCTAAACCATTTAGAGTGACTTAATTACATTCGCATAACACTTAGCACTTCCTTACAAGATAATCCTATTGTCGGTGACAACAATACACACAGCATAACATCTGAGAGAACCAAGAGGAACAGGAGTCTCGGCTGGATTTGGGGCGGCAAATCGCGCGATTGGGCGGCGGGAGACCACGATGACGGCCAAAATGGGTCGAGGAAGCTCGTGGATGCTAGAGGTGGTCTCGGGGTAGCCGAAGATGCATTGTGGTGTGGCGAGGCGAAGGCGGCCGGCCGTGGGGTGAAAGAGGCGACGACGTCGGGTGGAGTTGGAGCAAAACTAGCGAGAACGACGGCGCCATGAGGTATACGAGCAGCCGAGGTGGTCGGTGATGACGAGAGTGGTCGAGAGGCCTGGCGACGGCGAGCGGCGGTGGCGCTGGTGCTTTCGATGGCGGCGACACGGGGTGATCGAGAGGAAAGGAGTGATATGGAGAGTTAGAGAAAGGTCTAAGCATGCTCACGACAAAAGGAATTGGGCTCGGGCTCTCGAATCAATGGCGGCGACGGAGGCGGATTCGGCGTGGTTGGAGAAGAAGGCCCATGCGCAGGCTCCTTAGTGGACTAAAACCGAAATTGATTGAGGTTCGGCTCTGGTGATGTGGGACGCGGCATGACGCGGTTGGCCGAGGTTGGAGCTCATTGGTGTGGCCGGAGGGTAGGAGGTGGCGCGCCGCAAAAATGGCATTCGGGGCTTCATTTGTTTTGGAGCTCAGGAGATATGAAAATGGAGGGAGGTGGCAGAATGCAGACCGAGCTCGGGGCTCCCTATTTATAGGTGAAGGCGGAGGAAGCAAGGTGGCCGCGGTGGGCGTGCGCATGCATGAGGCGGCGGAAGTCAGCGGCGCGCGTCGGCGGCGAAGGTGTGTGGCGCTGCGCGCGTGGAAGAAGACCCTGCACAGGTGGGGCGGGTGTCGCGAGGAGGAGTGGCTCGGGCGAGGTGGTTCGGTCGGACCGAGGTGGCGTGATCGGGGTTTGACTCGGGTTGGTCGGAGGAACGATGCTAGGGCTCGGGTTAGGTTTTGAATTTAAGTTTTGACCAAAGCAACCGAGTTTGACCAAGGCGGTTTGAAATAAAAATAAAATTCTAAAAATTCTGAAAATTTTGTGGGCATTCTGAGTTCACAAGGCCCTTAGGAAAAATATATTTAAACATTTTGTATATTAAAATTTGTTATAATTAAATTATTTTCAAAACTGCATTTGAGGTTTGATTTGAATTTTGGTGGAGTCAAAATCACCTTTAAAAATTTGGTAAAAATAATGATAATTCAAGATAATTAATCTAGTATTTGAATAAATTATTTTTGGAAACTTTTATTCATACATTTTTATGGAATTCAGATAGAAATGGAATTTAAGTTTAAAAGGTTTGAAATTTCCAACACAACTTCAATACAAAACATCAAAAGCTTAAAATTGTGCACCCGATTTTGGAAACCATGAGCATGACCAAGGGATACAACCAAAAGTTTTTAAATTTTAATATTTTTATATATTTAAAATACAATCCCTAATTTGGGGCTGTTACAATCATCAGGAAAAACGTCCTCAAAATCACAAACGGTGGGAACCTCCTGAATCTTCAAAGCTGGCTTTGCTACAAGTGCACAAAGGTGTGACCCTTGCAGCTGCGGGGAAAAGCCAACCTGTTCACCGGAAAGGTTGGTGAGGCAAACCATCTTCTTGGCGCAATCGATCTGTCCCAAGTGTTGGGACAACCAATCCATGCCAAGAATTACATCCAGGCTCGCTGAGTTGAGCAGGATGAGATTTGCCAAGAATCCCACTCCTTTGACTTCAATAGGAACATCCCGACATTCTAAATCAGCTCTCATTTCCGAACCCAGAGAACGAATAAGCAAAGGTACTCCCAAAGGAACACAGTGAAGACCACTAGCAGCAGCAAAAGATCTCGAAATAAAAGAATGCGATGCTCTAGAATCAAATAATACTGCAGCAGGACGATAGTTGACAAGAAGTGTACCCATCACGACATCTGGCGCCTCCTGTGCCTCCTCAGCTGAAAGATGGTTGACTCGACTGCTGCTCGCACCCTGGGCCTTCTGGATGATCTTACGGTCGGTGGGTGACCACTCCTGCCGCGTCCTCCATTGGGCGGGCTGCTGCAACATTCTCGAGGCAAGCGTTGGCGTAGTGGCCCTTGTTGTGGCGGCGAAAACAAGTAACCTCGGCCGGATTGCGCGAGGCCACCCGCTCTTTGGATCACGGCGCACGTGGTGAAACACGCCTACGGTGAGCGAAGAGCGGCGCCGATGGCCTCGGCGCGGTGGAGCAAAAGAACGGGCCTCAGTGCCGCCCGGCCGAGGGCAGTGAGGTGGCTCTGTGCGGTCGGCGGGCCTCCCATTTGCGCTATGAACTCACCAGCGCCTTTGCCTTGTGCTCGGCAACAATGGCCTTATCAACCAAGGCACGAAAGTCGGGAAGTCCACAATAGACAACTTTGTCCTCTGACTCCTCGGACAAGCCACCATAAACTTCTCCTGCTTAGCCTCATCAGAGGCCACCTCCCCCGGAGCATAACGAGCCAAATGATTGAACTCGTACAGGTACTCCGTCACAGACTTGCGCCCTTGCTTGAGCGCGATGAATTCTTTCTTCTTGACTTCATCGGGCCATCGGGATGTGGGCCGACGAAAAGCGATCCGAACTCATCCGGTGACTACATGGCCCGCGCTGCATGGCGAGATAGTTCTCCCACCATGAAAGTGCTGCGCCCTCAAAGGTGGTGGGGCGCGAAAAGTGCCTTCTCCCGGGCACGACATCGGCGATGTTGAGCTTTCGCTCAACCATGCGCGACCAATCATCCGCATCGAGAGGGTCCTCAGGCGGGAGAAAGTCGGCGGCGCAGACGGAGGAACTCGCAAGTCCCCGCTGAGTCGGTGTCCGCCACCTCGGATCCGGAGGCACCGGCAGGAGTGGAGGTATTCCTAGCAATAACCTCCAAGATACGCGTCTGGTCCATGCGGTTCGCTCGATCGGCGAGAACCTCGACCATGGTCGAGGAGGGGGAAGCTCCTCATCATGGCGGTGGTGATTCGCAACGCGCCCTCCCGCCATCTGTTTCACTAAGATAGGTTAGTGATAGCACGAGCAAGAAATCGATAAATCACCGAAACAGTTTAAAAACAGCACGAAATAAATGCAAAACTTCAAGTCACAAAGCCAACTGACAAAATTTAGACACCTAGCAGACTTACAACACATTTTACCCTTATGTTCCCACAAGTTTTAGTTAGATTAATCTCTCATGGTTCTCCCAAAACTAATCCCACCGGATAAGTAACTATCTTTTGAAAGGAAAGAGAGAAACCAAGTTTTAAAACTCAAATTAGAGTAAGATGAGAGTATAAAGCTAAGATAGGTAAGGAGTAAAATCTGAAAATCTGCCTAGGTTTTCATAAACCTTTTTATAATTTGAAAATAAGCTTTTCTAAAATATCCTAAGGACGACTATGCTTGGGTTACTACGGTCAGAATGGCTCTGATACCAACTTTGTGAGGACCCCAATTTATTTGGCTTGTAATGCTTAACCAACCGCCTGGTCCTAGCATCACAAATCAAATAAACTGAGCCTCGAGATATGTATACTTCCCAGAAAGCAGTATACACACCTCACCACAAAATTAAGCATCAACTCCATTCCAAACATAGAGTCCAAACATTACACTACTAAGTAAAGTAACAACAAAGAGAGTTATTACGGACAAAAGCCGACCAGGCCAAAAGATACACAAATACACAAGGCAGACGGCGGAAGCAAAGTGCCATAAGATGGCTATAAACAAAGCCAATCGTGTGCCTTTAACCCACAAGGCATCGGACGGACCGCCAAGCCTAGTCGTGCATACGCGGCAACAAAACTCACGAGTGAGGCCCTTGGGGCTCACCTTCTTCCTCTGCAACAAAAACATTAAGCAAAGCCAATGAGTACAAAGATTGTCTTTGTACTCGCAAGACTGACGTGTGAACTAGCGGACCTGTTCATATGCTACATGCAGGCTTAACTGGTGGAGGTCATATGTTTCATTTGCACAAAGCCAATTTTATTTACAATAATGTAATACAGTTGGAAGGCAAGTTTGCAATTCATTTTTAATGTGGAAATAACAGTAAAGGTAATAAGAACAAAAGAGAAAGATAAACAACCTAGAAGTGACTATCCCAATAGTCACCACAACCATAGCACGAATCCCGGATTCGTACCACCCATCAAGTTTTAATTTAAAAGGTTCTAGTCTAGTTCTTACGGGGCGTATCCGAGCGTGTCCATAACCTAGGACGAGGCTATTCGAATAGTTTTAACCCTGCAGGGGTGTACCAATGTACCCACACTTCAGACCGCCTTTAAGCCAAGCACACTTCCAAGGTATGTCAAGCACGACTAAGTCCTACGAGACTTTTCCAATATTGTGTATTAACTCTGAGCCGCTCGTATGGATAGAAATCCATACGCTTACATGGTAAAGCCGAAAAGACAACTACCTTTGCGGGGTAAAGCTTTTCGGACAACTACCATGCTCCCAACACCATCCCTCCTGCGACCTCCTGCGACCCGGAGCCAATACACGCCAAAGTACTAAGTCAAGAGAGGTCCCATAAACTCTAGTGTGGTTAGCATGCAAAATGCTCAGTACGGTGGCGCAAGTAACTTCGGTCCTTAATCGGCTTGGGCACCATTCCAGTCACACCCAACAGATCACACCAATCATACCGTTGTGCCCAAGTCTAAATCATTTTTGTTTTCAGTTTTAGTTTTGTAATTAACATAGCAAAAATGCTGAAACATAAAGTTATAGTAAAATTTGTGTGATCAAGGTTACCGACTAAGTCGATAACCGCCCATTTCTACCGATACTAAGCATGTCTAAGCAGTTGAAATCGTATCTACTAAGTGACAAGAGATCATCCAACGATCTCTAATCACAGCAAATAACCTAGGCTCAGGTAGTAGAGGATAATCATTTACCTACAGATTATGCATCTAAAGGATTAACTAACCAATTTAACACAAATTAAGCGATGCATACATACAGTTGAAATAAAATATTAGACTTTAAAATACTGGGATTAACATGATCAAACTGCTTGCCTGGCTGCTGCTGCTCAGAAATATCAACCTATTGCAGAGGTTCACTCTCGATAATACCAGACCCGTCGCAATCTATCGATCGAGCAAAAGCAACAAATAAGAACCAAAAACACCAACAAAACTCAAAAATTTCCAAAAACAGCCACAAAACTAAAACTCAGAAGCTAGATCATTACAATAGGAACAACAAATTAGCTACTAAGGAGAAGAATTAAATTAGACATGTTTTCATGCGATTGATCTACCCAACTTACTTACTTACCAAGCTAACCACAAAATTAGTCCTCTTATGTGCTTTAATCTTTCGACAGACTTTGATGGTGATTGTGTACACATCTATTAACTAAGTATCAAATTAACACATCTATACAACTAGTTACTCTAAACAACCATTATAAGCGATAAGATCACTGAAACCTACAAGAAACTATTGAAACACTAACTAGTTAATTAGCCAACTATTAGGTGCTAACAATTTTCTACTAAGGTTGGGCTTTAATAAAATTCAGCTACTAACCCACCTAAGTATCACACCAACATATAGGAAGGTTAACAATTACAGCATGCTACCACTACAAGGCCTTACTACACTGAAAAGCAAGAATCGCAAGTACAGAGACAAAACAACTAGTTCCAATAACAACTTCTTTAGATCACTCAGGCCAACAAGGGTTTTGAAATCTAGAATCACTAACTAACATAATTCCTTACCAAACACTATTTCCTAACGAAATCATCAAGCCTAACAAGACCTAATTAGCATAAGCATGATACCAATTTTCAGTTTACTAACAACAGAAAAACGACAACAGAGAAACATACAGAGAACTAGAACTAAAATACTTTCAAACCTCCAATACCAATTTTTAACATGCATGAGAGTGAACTAAAGAACATTCCTAATCAATATTAGAAACTAAAGAACTGGTTTTGAAGGAGTGGGCCCCATCGTCGATGAGAGAGAGAGGAGCACGTAGAAGAACAGAGAGAGGCTCGGCGGCTCTCGACCGGATTAAATCGCCGGCGAAGGAGTGGCGGCGCGTCGCGACGACGCCAAAATGGGTTGCTCGAGGATCACCAAGTGAAGGTGGTCACGCGGCAGCCGGAGATGCACTGTGGCGGCGCGGCGGAGCGCGGTGGCCGACCGTGGGGTGACAAGGGGCGACTGCGCCAGAGAAGAAGAAGGTGAAAACTAGCGCGCGCATGAGCATGAGTGGGTTACCAGGAACTCACCGGATGACGCGAGCTCGGTGGTTTGCGGAGATGGCGGCGGCGAGAACTGCGGCGCGATCAAGGGGTCACCGAGGAGGAGCAACTGAGCAAAGACAGGAGGAGATAAAGATGTAGATAGCTCGGGTAAGTGCACGAGATGGTGCTGACGTAGGCAATTGACCAAGGAACCAACTCACCGGCGATGAGGACGAAGACTCGAATTTTCGGCCGAAGAAGAGGGAACTCAAAATTCCACGGTCCCTACGAGTGAATCTCAAAATTAGTTGAGGGGAAATCAAGATAGGGATCTGGAACACGATATGACGCGCAAAGGTGAGGATGATCTTCACTGGTCACGACGATGACATGGCGATGGCGCCACGGCCGTGAACCAGAGTTGGCGCACTCCCTTGGTTTAAGCTCAGAGCGAACAAGGATGGTAGTGAATGGCTTTGTGAGGTCAAAGAGAGGAAGAGGAAGCTTTGGGTACCCTTAAATAGGAAAAAGGACGGAGAAACCCGAGAGGAGGAGCCCTCAACGCCGATGCGCTCGGGGAAGCGGCGGCGAGTTGGTAGGGTAGATGACGGCGATTAATGCTTTACCAGGGTATGGGCCAACAGCGGATGATGCGGCCGAGGTGAAGCGTGCGAGGAAACCGAGAATGGACGGCGAGGCGAGGTGGTGCGCATGCACGCTGCCGCCGGCACTCAGCTCTCAAGCGAGAGGTAGGTGACGACGACAAGTGGGCCCGCCCCGTCGACAAAGACAAAGCGGCGCGCGCGAGTCAAGTGCGGCGTGAACAGTTGGTCTGATTCGATCAAGAGAATACTGACCGTTGGATCTAAAACGGACGGTCGAGATCAGTGTAAGCATTCGGACAGGTCGACGAGACAAGCAATGTGGACCGTTCGATCTGCATCGGACGGTTGGCAACGATCGGGCGCGCGCGGTGCAGCTAGGCGGTGCGACCGAGTCAAGTGGCGCGGTCGGACTCGAGCTCGAGTTGGGTTCGAGCGATAAAATGATGATTTGATTTGATTTCAAAAGGCTGAGCAGGTTTGGGGAATTTTTAGAGATAGCTCCCGAGCTCCAAAAATTCTGAAATTTTTATGGGAGCTTACAGGGACAGAGGACAACCTTGTGAAATTTTTCTAGGAATTTTCATGCACTAGATTTCCCCCAAGAAAATTCACAAACTGCTAAGCTAGGGTTTGACCAGAATTCCAACCTGGTTTGACTTGGCCATTTGAAATAGCAACCAAAATCTAAAAATTGTGAAATTTTTCAGAGAGGTAGCTAGGATAAACAAGATGATAGGAAAAATATTTGCAGAGGATGATCACAAGTTTTAAGGCTAAGAATTTCTTGGCATCAACTTCCATTCACAAGAACAAATTCTAGCAAATGGAAATTGTTTAGGGAAAATTTGGAAAAACTTCCAAATGATTTCATGAGGCATCAAAAGTTTTTATTTCTCCTCATAATTTTACATTTGAAATACAAACCCTAAATTAGGGCTGTTACATTGGCCGCCGCATGCATCCACCCACCGAGTGCATGCGCGCATGCGCTGCCACATGCCCAGCTCCGGCCGCCTCGGTATCGCCTCGGCGATCGTTAAGCTACACTTTGAGCCACGCCTCGCCAACCTTGACGCCTCGCTCGTTGTCGTGTAGTCGCATGCATGTACACGACACCTCGGCCTCGCCTCACCGTGATGCGCACCGAGTGCCGCTGGGGCCACAAACATGCGTGCATGGTCGCCTTGACGCCGCGCAATGCATGCATGGTATCACGCCGCCGCCGCGGCATGCTTGGCTCGCGACACGCCAGGCCTGCTCGCTTGCTTGCTGGCGCGCCATGTCGCTGCCGACGCCCTCGGCTCCGCTTGGCGGCTGCGGCCGCCATTGGACAAGACCGCGCAAAACTCCTCTCGCCTCGGCCGCACCAGTGGGCTGCTGGTGCCGTCCGGCCGCCGTGCCACCCAAGAGGTGGGCCGTCGCCATCTTCTTGCCTTCGGTGCCGGCGGCGCGCTCAAGGCCACACCACACCGGTTCTTTGGAAGTCGCCGCTGCATGCGCTCGGACAGATAGTGCACACATGCCTGCTGTTCTTCCTCCCTCATCTCAAGAATGCCCAAAAGGGCATGCATGCGAAAAACTCTTGGATGAATGGAATGCTTGAGTGATGGGGAAGGCAATGGTATGACATGCATTGCATGATTTTCGGTTTTAGTTGGGATTGGAAGGATGAAGTGTTTGAGTTGAGCTCATGAGGAGAGGAAAAGTGGTGTTCTTACGGAGGTAGAAGAAATGGCATTGAGGTGAAATCGGGTGGGTGGTGTGAGTGGTTGCTTTGGTGGGTGAGTTGGGAGGTGAGAAAAGAAATGGGAGGCGTGATTGGTGGGCGCAAGAAAATGGGATGGAATGGTTGTGAGAGCTCTGTTGGTTGGGTGAAAAGAAATGGTGGGCGAGTGGGAGTACATGATGAGAGGTGTGTAGAGTGGTTAGAATAAAGAAATGGGCGGTGTGTTAGGGGCTCTGGTGTGAAGAAAGAAAATTGGGAGGTGTGGCTGTGTTGGGAATAAAGAATGGGGATGTAGCCTTTGCTTAGTTAGTGTGGGGAGAAAAGGCGGAGAGCTGTTCGGTTGGGGCCAAGGAATTGGCGGTGGGTGCTCTCTTGGTAGAAAAAGATGGCGAGTGGAGAGAGATGGGAAGTGGAGCAAAAGCAAAAGGCGGGGAGTGCTCGGTGCTAGTCTAGCTAGTTCATGCATATTAGTAGGTTCTACTCACTTCCCCACTAGATGTCCCTGTGGGTGCCTGTGTAAGACAGCATGCTTGCATTCATATATATATATGCGTGTGTGCAACCAGCAGCTACTAGCAGTATATATATATATATAAAGTGGATCAAGTAGTGTATTAGTAGTAGTAGCATGTGTGTTGCTTTGCACAGATATAAGTGTGAGAAAAGAAAAAGCGGAAATAATGGCGGGTGTTTGGTTGTGGTCGGTCAAGCTGGAAGCAACATCGATGATATAAGTGAATGACATGCTATGATCTTTGATATGCGCTAAAACATGAAGTCAAAATAATTTAATTTTTTTAAATGCGATCTTTCATCCGGTGGCGTCCATGCATCACTGCGTCGTGTCGACACCACCTCGAGTCTTTGGTTGGGTGAATAAAACTACGAAAGAAATGGTAGTGACTAAAGTGGCTCGGCTAGCACAAGGGTGATCGGAAATAAAGTTGTGATGAAATAAATAGCAGCAATTCTTCCTCCTTCTTGCATGCCACGCAAAGAGCTCGCACTCGAAAACCGATTGGAGAAGCGAGCGCCCTCGAGGCGGCGATCGCAGCGCTATAACATCGTCACATGATTTTTGGTTTTCGGTTGTGTTTGCGAGGAGGAAGTTTGGAAAAGAAATGGATACACAGACGTCTACTTTGCGATCGGTCGGATGAAAAGAGCGGCGGTCTAATGTATGCACCAAGGTATGATTTTTGAAATGCATGTGAAAGCAAGAGACCAAAATAATTTTCTTTCATTTGTAGTCTCTCGACCAATTCAATTTAATATTGTTTATTATTATTATTATCTTTATACAACTTTTAGACAACTCGATTCGATTTTAAAGGCAACATTTGAATTAAACATAGGAAATTTTTTAAAATATTGCCAAATTTTTATTAGATCGCCTACTTAAATATTAATATCTGATCCTGAAAATCGGGATGTTACAAACCTCCCCTTAGAAAGAATCTCGTCCCGAGATTCGGGTAGAAAAGGATAGGCGAAAAAACTTAGTCACTTTGTTAAAGTCCGATTTTTTTCAAAGACCAAATGATTGATCTTCAACCAATACCACTTCTATCTCGGCATTTTGGTTGAGTAACATCTAATTAAAATCCATCAATCATATTTGGTCTAAGGCAAACACACTCCAATATATTGTTCCACAATGTGCATGGTAACCTCTGAAATCACTTACTTGATGTATTCTTCAAACCACTAAAAATTTATTGGTTTGATTTGATTTATAATGAGGGTCTTGACTTACTTCTAAATTTTCACAATGCATAAGTCGGAAAAGCATCTATTAATCCGATCCACAATATAAATCATGGTTTAACTCAATCTTGATTACATTATCGTGAACACTATAATCCTAAGTGAAATCACCATATTGCTCACATATTCCATTCTGTGGCTTTATAAATTTCTACCATAGGGTATCTCAATATAACTCCCAATTCATGAGCGCTAAAAACAGTATTCCAAGGCCAACAATTTACCAATTGACATATACTATCAACCATTTATCAACTAATTGTTGTTTCCAGAAATTTTCCTCACAACAATTAAATTTTTAAAAGAAAGAAATATCTTTGCAAGATCAACTGTATCTTCAAGCAATGTCTCTATATTTTCGTTTATCAATCCTTTTGTTAGCGTGGTCAATCTACTTGCAATAATCAATCCACCAATTACTTCAAATCAATCTTTTAAAGTATAATCCACTTGTCCCTATTGTAGGATCTAATCAATCATCAAAACCAACGCAATTATCCAAGGTTAAAGATATACCTCCTTTATCTAGAGTCAACTCCGACCTAGGTATATCAAATCATCAAAAAGATCATCCATCCAAGATGAGTTTGTAATCCATCCATAATCCAAATAGTTTGAATCGCTAACTTTGTACAAATCAAGTCATCCACAATAATCTTAGTTCAATTAAACAAGATTAACTCGATGTCTTCCACAATCTACTTATGCTCAAGTATTAGTTAGTCCCAACCGCCATATTTAATCATCCTAACTGAGCTAATTATATCATCCTTGGGACAACTATTCCCAAACAGATAAATCTCCCATTCAATCTTCATAGTCATCCACTATATGACTATTCAATCAACTAATCATTACTCATCTCTAAAAGTATTACGATCGGATTTATATTGAAATTTCTGCGTAACCTCCTTTGTATACGAGGATACCGGAGGTTCCACACAACAAAACACACAAGTAAACATAAACTAGTCATGAAATCAAATTCTAAGATCTAAACATGAATCAACGATAATGAGCTAAGATAACAAATAACCATATGACTTAAAGTTCTCATCTATGTTCTCATTGATCATAAAGATACCATCCATGACTAAATTTATTTATTACAAACCAAAAGATGACAAAAGAGAATCATTATTTATTATAGTAATGAGTCTAATGTGAAGTGCATTATTCGAGTAGTGCTCATCTACTCCCTCCCAAGTGAACTTCATCAACGATCACCTAGAAATAAACAAACAAAGCAAGAGTGAGTCCATGACTCACAAGTACAATGATTAAGAAAAACATTCATTCATTGAAGATCAAACATAACATCATTGGGTCTGATCATAACACATTGGATTACTTATGAATACATGATATGAATGCTCAAATCAAGGAATGGACTGCACACACGCAGATGCAGATAGCCGGTGAACACCGTCGGTGATCACTCAAGCCCGCATCTTAACAAAAATGCGGATCCACTTCCGTATGAAGAACGTTTATACGGTGTCCAACATTGCCCATATTGGAATTAATGGGTCTTATCCAACCATCTTGGAATTGATGGTGGTTCTCATCCACTCCCGTGGACGCCAAATGTCAATGAATGCATGCAACAATTAAATGAAATATACCATAACATCACTTCTATTCATGAACTCAATGTATTGAACAAGGCATGAATAATTCATTTCACATGTCTCACAGTTACCAAAACAACTCATGCTAAAAACCACAACGCACAAACATCCAAATAAACATGGTACTTGCCTTCTTCGCATGGTACGCATATTCCGCAACGAAGGCGCCTTATACCGAAGTTTCGCCGCCTAAACCAACGAAATAACTTAATAAGTATACATGATACCCAGTTCAACTAGTCGGTGTTCTATTTTACTTCTATTAGAGTCAATTAAATCCTATATCGCATAGACTGAAAAACAGCGGAGTCTGTCCAATAAGAAAATCCTGGACAGCAACACGGGGACTAACATAACTCACAGCCTGGAAGTCGAAAAATAGCAAACCCAATTTCTGTAGATTCTTAACTGGTCTAACTACAAAACTCTAGTTGACGCGACAAACCAATTTGGTCAAATTAATAGGCTAATAATTGTTTGAACATTCAGCACAGATTCAGCCTACCAAAATTCAGCAGAAATATTCAGTTGATCATAACTTCTGTGTTACAACTCCGAATTGAGCGTTCTTTACCAATCTGAAAAGGTTATCGAATTACCTACAATAACCTAGTTGGGTGAACTTTCAGATTCTTCCAACTTCTATCATAATATAGAAAATATACAGACAGATTAATCACGTCAGGTTTCTGGCAGCGACTGTTAAAACAGACATATCTTTTGACCCATAACTCGGAATCAAGTAAACTCAGTGGCCATCTAAACCTGACAGGGATACTTCAATTTTCTAGGAGACACCAAGTTCAAAATCTGTGAATAACAATTTCTTATATTTACAAATTGACTGCAGAATCTCGTCAGGATTCTGGACAGTCAAGACTAATTCTATCATAACTTTGACTCGGACCTCGGATTTGGAGTGAACTCGGGCCACTGAAACGTAAGAACAAGACCTAGATATCTCTAGGAGACCAAACCTTCAGATTCTGCCTAAAAAACCAAACACCCTCTACAACGTACTGACAGAATCAGTTTCTAAATTTCAGCAAGTCTGCCTAAACAAAAACGTATCCAAATCTCTTCTAACAACAATCAAACCACGAGGATCGGCATCGTATCCCCTTGCTGCAACCAGGGAGTAGGTGGAAGGATCCTTACAAGAAGTTCTTCCTCCTTTTCTCCTCCTTGTTCCACAACCACGATCGCCGCCCCTGCTTTCTTGCAAAGACCGGCAATGGAGGAAGATCAATGCCACAGCGGGAAGACGACTTGAGGGGCACCACCATGAGAGAACACCAGGAGGAGGAGATGCTGGGTGCAATGGGAGGAAGGCAAAGGGTGGCGGCCAAGAAGGAGAGGCGCCAAAAGGGGGAGAAAACTAGGGTTTGGCATAGGGGAGAAAGGGTGAGTCCCCTTGGCTTCGGCCACTGGGGGTCCACTCTGGCCTCTCTAGCCCAGCCCAAGTTGGCCGAGATTAGCAGATAACCCCTAAATCCAGAGACAATTCACTATTCCCATGGTTTCTCTCCCTAAAGATCAATTTTCATCCTCAAAGTTTAATCCAAGTATTACACTTACCCCTTACCGTGATTCGACCCAATCTAAACAACTAGATGAACACAGAATGGAGAACTGCAAGTAGGAAACAAAGGGTTAACACATACCGAAGTGAAAAGGTCAGATATTGCTGCGATGCGAGATTCTAACTCCATGTGGCTTCCTCTCGGATCGGGTGAGACCAAAGAACCTTGACATACTTCAATGTCTTGCTCCTCAAAACCCGCTTCGACTCTTCCAAAATTCACCTGTCGGGACTCAAAAGTAAGGTCCTGCTCAATGGTTAAGGGCTCCATTGGAATTACATGCTCGTGGTCAAATAAGAACTTCCTCAACATGGACACATGAAACACATTATGAATCCTCTCATAGAATCGGGAAGATCCAAACGGTAAGCCAAATTTCCAACTCGCCATTAACTCGAAACGGTCCGATGTACCTTGGGCTAAGCTTCCTTTAGTACCGAACGCATTCACGCTTTGGTAGGCGATACTCTCGTATGACCTCGTCACCCACATTGAACTCCACCTCGCCTCGACATCCGCGTAGCTTTCTGGCTCGGCTGCGAGAAGCTAACAAGTTCCTTCTAACTTCGCCACTCTAGCTACGCTTTGCTGTACCCATTCTCGACCCAAACTGCCTTCTCCCACTCGCATCCCAACACAACGGAGATCTGCATTTCGCCATAAAGGACTTCAAATGGTGCAGCTAATATCGAGTGATAACTATTATTATAGGCGAACTCACAAAGCCGTGTGATCTTTCCCAACCACCCTTCAGATAAAACACAACACCTGAGCATCTTCTAAGGTTTGTATTGTACGCATCGACTTATCTGTCTGAGGGTGGAATGCAAGATTAAGACTGAGTTGCGTGCCCAAAGCACTCGCAAACTCTCCCAAAACTTGGAAACAAATTTGGCATCTTGGCCGGAAACAATAGTCGTTGGCACCTGCAACCGCACTCATCTCTCATTACAAAGTGGAGCCAACGTCGCCGCACTGGTGGTTCGAATAGGAATGAAATGTGTGCACTCATCGAACCGATCCACTATCACCCATATAGCATCCTTCCTCGCGGAAAGCAGGTAAACTAACCACAAAATCCATGGAGATGTCATCCCATGGCCACACCTGAATCCTCTAAAGTTGCTGCAACAACTCGCCGGCCGCTATGTTCACTTTTTAACCGGGGCAGATCCCACACGAGGCCACATATCGCGCACATCGACTTTCATTCTCTCTTCCACCGTAAATTCTTCTTCAAATCTTTGTACATTTTGGTCTCACTGGATGTACAAGATACGGGTACTGGTGGGCTTCCTTTAGAATCTCATCTTTACCAGGCCTCCCGTGGCACACAAAGGCTTAATCTTAAATCGCAAAGTAACGTAATCATCTATACCAAAATGGTCTTGCTTGCTTTCATCTAGGCGCTTCCTCACACTGGAGCATTTGATCATGCCGTTGTGCTTCCCGACTCGCTCGAATGGTCGACTCAAGAAGCAACCGGTTCGGTCTCGGCGGTACCGCAAAGCAAAAGATATATCCATACGCTCAAAATCAGCGATGAGACAACTGAGGGTAGGAGGTGTCGCTTGCATGACTCGTGTGCATCGGCAACATTTGCCTTGCCCTGATGATACCGAATGGTGAGATCATAGTCCTTTATCAACTCCAACCATCTCTCTCGCCTCAGTTTAAATCTTCTGGTAAAGATGGCTTTGACTCTTGTGATCGTGAAAATGTCACAAGATTCGCCATACAAATAATGGCGCCTGATCTTTAAAGGCAAGATTATCGCGGCAAGCTCTAGATCATGAGTAGGATAGTTCTGCTCATGTTTCTTCTCACCGAGACGCATAGGCAATCACCTTACCATCCCGCACAAGGGCACAACCCAAACTCTAACTCTAGACGCATTCGAATAAATAGTGAACCGCTCCTGTTCTGAAGGGTGAGAATTGAGCTGTCACCATCTATCCTTCAGTACAGTAAACTTCGCTCTCACGCATCCGTCCATCAAACTCTGACACCTTTCGTGTCAATCGAGACATTGGTCTAGCAATGGTAGAGAAACCTCCACGAACCGGGCCAGAAAACAAAACAAACCTAAAACTCCTCACTTCTTTTACATTGTTGGTCTCTTCCATTCCACCATCGTTGAAATCTTACTTGGATCGATGTAAATGCCCTCTTGATTGATTACATGGGCTTAAACCCAACTCGTAAACGTAATTCACATTTCTTCAATTTGGCATAGAATTGGTTCACTCATGTCTCCAGCATCAACCTCAAATGTTGAGCATGGTCCTCTTCCGCTTTTGGAATAAATCAAGATGTCGCTAATAAATACTACTTACTTAAATCATCAAGATGATAGTGTAACATACTATTCATGGCTTCCATGAAAATCCTAGAGCATTAGTTAGTCCAAATGACATAACCTTATACTCATAATGACCATACCTTGTAGAGAAAGTCAGTCTCTCAATATCTTGCTCGTAACTCGAACCGATTATAACTGATCAAGGTCAATCTTGAAAATATTTTAGCTCCTTCAACCGATCAAAGAGATCTTCAATACGGGCAACGGATATTTATTCTTTTACAGCTTGCTTGATTAAGAGCCCAGTAGTCCACACACATACGCCAACTACCGCCCTCCTTCTTAGTGAACAGTAACGAGCTCCCACCATGATACACTACGCCAATCATACCTTTGGATAGCAAATCATCCAGCTTGCTTTTTCAACTCCTCTCGAAATGGTCGCCAAACGGTATGGAGACATCGAAACAGGTCGGGTTCCTAACAAGATCTATCCGAATTCCACTTCACGCTCTCGGGCATACCAGTAGCTCCACAGAAACACGCCAGAAATTCATTCACCACCGCATCATCTTCTATAACGTGGGAGATTCAGACTTCTCGCTAAGAGACCAAAGCAACCCAATGTTCGAGGCTCGACGACTCAGGAAACAGACTAGCTAACACACACACAGGAATCAAACGAAGTCAGAGGACCCTTATTATTAGGTTTGTAATGCTTAACCAACCACCTGGTCCTAGCATCACAAATCAAATAAATCGATCTCGAGATATGTATACTTCCTGAAAGCAAAGATACACACCTAGGTATAAAATTAGACATCAACTCCATTCAAAACATAGAGTCCAAACATTACACTACAAACGGAAGATAAACAAATAGTAACAATATTACGTATATAGCCATTGTGCCACAAGATACACAAATAACAACAAAAAGACAATGGAAGCAAAGTGCCATAAGATGGCTATAAACAAAGCCAATCAAGGTGTGCTCTTCAACCCACAAGGCATCCGACCGACCGCCAAGCCTAGTCGCCACCACGAGCGACAAGACACTACATGTATGAGGCCCCGAGGCTCACCTTCTTCCTCTCGTGAACAAAACATTAAGCAAAGCACCGAGTACAAAGATTGTCTTTGTACCCAAGACCGACGACGGTGAACTAATGCACTGCTCATAGACTACATGCAGGCTTATTTGGTGGAGGTCATATGTTTCATTTGCATAAAGCCAATTTTCATTTGCAATAAGGTAATACAGCTTTAAAGGCAAGTTTGCAATTCATTTTAAGATTGAAATAACAAGAAGGATAATAATAACAAAAGCGAAAGATAAACAACCTAGAAGTGACTATCCCAATAGTCACCATTAACAATAGCACTAATCCCGCATCCGCACTCACCCATCAAGTTTTAATTTAAATGTTGTAGTCTAACTCTCGATAAGCTTACAAGCGTGTCCATCACCTAGGACGCAGGCTATTCGAATAGTTTTTAACCCCGCAGGTGTACCATCACACCCACACCTCGCATCGCTTTAAGCCAAAGCACACTTCCGAAGGTATGCCGCTACATACTAAGTCCTACGAGACTGCTTCAATATTGTGTATCAACCCCGAGCCGTCAGAGTGGGTAGAAACACCATACGCTACATGGTAAAGCCGAAAGACAACTACCCACTCGTGATAAAGCCTTCGACAACTACCATGCTCCCACCTCCGCCCTCCCGCGACCTCCTCTGCACCGGGACCGAGCACGCCAAAGTACTAGGTCAAGAGAGGTCCCATACCTCTAGTGTGGTTAGCACGCCGAAATGCTCTGATAACAAAAACTCACAAGATGTTCGGTCCCACTGACCCTGCACCTTTCCAATACACCCAAAAGATCACACCAATCTTACCATTGTGCCCAGGCTAAATCATTTTTGTTTTTGGTTTTAGTTTTGCAAGTAAGCATAGCAAAATGTGAAACATAAAGTTGTAGTAAAGTTTGTGTGATCAAGGTTACCGACTAAAAGTCGATAACCGCGCTTCCCACCGATAGCTACATGTCTAAGCAAGTTGACTCGATCTACTAAGTGACAAGAGATCATCCAATGATCTCTAATCACAAAGAAATAACCTAGGCTCGTAGTAGAGATCAATATTTTGTCTACAGATATGCAGCCACGGATTTAACTAATCAATTTAACACAATTTAAGCAATGCATACATACAAATTAAAACAAAATATTAATCTTTAAAATACTGGGATTAAACATGATCAAATCGCTTATTCGGATGTCGTTGCTCAATATGTTGCGGAGGATCGTCCCTCGGTTGCCGCAAATATCGGCTTCTAACGATCGAACATAACAAAGAAATAAGGACGAATAACACCGACAAAACTCAAACATACAACAACACCAAAACAAGCCAAAACTCATACAGCAACCTAAGCATGAAATAACAAAATTTAAAAACAGGAACAAATCATTTTAAGTTATTAGCCATTTCCTATGAATTTTCTAAGCTAAAAACACAACAAGACACTAGTTAATTACTTAACAAATTTTCATGAACAGAAACAGTGTATATAACCTATCCTAATAATTAGTACATTAAAATGACAAATTACAAAATTGGTTTCACTGGATTTGGACAAATATTGAAAGAGATATGCATTTTCTAATCTAGAAGATACATAAAACATCATTTTATTAATTAACAGATTTTTGCTAGAGACATGGATGAAACTAATTTTAGTAATAATACATTTGAAATGAAAATAAACAGCACCGGATTCATGCAATTTGGATAAAAATTGAATTAGTTATGCATTTTCTAAGTTTAAATGAATTAATAGGCAAATGTAAAAACATATTACGTAAATACTAAAGCATTAAATCCTTTTTCTACCACAACTATCTAGCCCTCGACACCGATGCAGACGCCACGCAAAATGCCACTGCAATCACCACCAGTGAAGTGACGTCGGCGTATTCTAAGAATACGCCTTCTACTACCAAAGTGCAAACCTAACATACCTACAGCAGAAATACGCTCCCAACAGAGAAAACGATTAACAAAACTACACAATCCCTAATCGACATTCGGGCCCTCGCGACAAACACTGCAGGGAAATATAACGGGCTGGATTAAAGATTCTTTAAACGGATTAGCCAACAGTGGCCCACAAGACGTAGACTCAAGGTAGACATGATTAGAGTCGAACAAATCATCACCGCGTTCACCGCGAAGACGGTACCCGCGGCCGCCGCCGCGAACCAACTAGCAAACCAGTAGTTTCGGGCGAAAGAGTGGTACCTTCGGTTCGCAAGAACCTAGCGAACTCGATGACGTGTGACGCTGAGCCCGATGGTTTACGGAGATGAGCTCACGACGACCGGAGGCGGAGAAGAAAGCACGTCCACGCGAGAAGGCGATACGGGCTTCTAGAAGACTGAAGGTGTGCTTAAGCCGCCAACACCGTGAGCAAGAAGCACACGATAATGCCGACGAAGAAAGCCCGAGGTGACCGGAATTTCATTCACGGCGCAAAACCGAGCTTGGAGAAGAATTGGTCGACGCCCGCAACGATGCACAAAAGGCGTAAACAAGCCCACCGTTAGACTCGCATCAATGCGATCCTAAGGGAATAAGTGTCGGTTAGAAACTCACCGAGCACTAGCAAGCTTCGCGGGTCACGCGAAACCGAGGCGGAGACGACGGCGTGCCCTCGCGATATAATCGACGCCGAGGGTCCCGGATGGGCAAAATGGAAGCGGCGAAGAGAGTAGATCACGATGGCGTGGTTGCGGAATCAAGGGCGCGCTAACACGGCGCAGGCAGCCGGTTCTTCTCCGCCGAAAGGAAATTTGGGCGAGAAACACGAGAATGGACGCGGAAGGGTAGTGGATGGGTCCTGGTAGATGAGATCCCGCGATGCTTCACGGGCCGACACGAGGACAAAAAGGTGGCAGCCGACGTAGGACGGGCGCACAGGCGCGACGCCGTGAGCGCCCGTGAGGTGCGGAGAAGACGAGGTCGATGCGCGACAGTGGGACCACATGTCGGCCGACAAGAGCAAAGCGGTGCGAGCCGCAGGTTCTACTCGACGGAAGATGTCGACCGCTGGATCCGAGATGGACGGTCGAGATTGATGTATGCATTCGACAGTCGGTTGCGCACGCGACGTGGATCGCTCGACGGCATCGGACGGCCACGATCGATTGGACTCGCTGCAAAGCGCTTAGTTGACGCGACCGAGTCAAGTGGTGATGAGTCGGACTCGAGCCCGAGTTGGTTCGGCCCGAGGACAAGCATTTTTAGAATTTGATTTAAAGACAGAGAAGGTTTGGGGAATTTTTAGAGGTAGCTCCTGAGCTCCAAAAATTTCGAAATTTTTATGGTAGCTACTAGACAGAGAACAACCTTGTATAATTTTTCCAGAACTTTTATGCACTGCATTGTTCTAGAGAAAATTCACAAGTTGCTGTACAGGAGTTTGACCAGATTTCAAACAGAGTTGACTTGGCCATTTGAAATAGCAAACAAAATCTAAAAATTGTGAAATAATTCAGGGAGGTAGATAGGATGATCAAGATGCTAGGAAAAATAGTTTCAGAGGATGATCACAAGTTTGAAGGCTAGAATTGATAATCAACAATTTCCAATCACAAGAATTAAATTCTACAAATTGAAATTGCTAGGAAAATTGTAGAAACTTTCAAATGATTTGAAGATACAACAAAAGTTTTTATTTCTCCTCAAAATTTTACATTTGAAATACAAACCCTAAGTTAGTGGTCATATAACGGCACAGACTGCTCAAACACTAGTTCCTCTCCGACTGAGTCTCAAAGTCACCGCCTTCCAAAACAACAAATCTTGGCACGGTAAAAGAATAGCCAATCCATACCCAAGATAACATCATCAAAGGTGATAACTGAATCACCATGAGATTGGCAATGAAATTTTCATCTTCTATAGTGATAGTACAACCAGACAAACTGTAGAGCTAGAAATAAGACCTCCTGGGAACCGACCACCACGATTCGTAAATAGATTGCACACTCAAACCCGCTTTTAACAAAATCTAAGGACACAAAAGAATAAGTAGCCCTCAATCAAATGTAACGAAGCCTCATGTGAATCAACTAATAAAGTACCACACACATCGCATGCCTCACGTGTCGTCGTGGGTGGCATGGCGTGACTCCAAAGGTGCCGGAGCAGAGGACGCACTAACGCCTGAGAGGGAGTGGTGAACCAGCAGCAGGTGAGAACGAGGGCGAGCAGATGGAGCAGGTTCCGCAAGAACCCGGTCGAGGCGCAGAGTCAAGCGCCGGTGAAACCCATCTCGGTGAGAATCGTGGCACAAAAGGTGCAACCAGAGTCCAATCGAGCTCCGAGGAGTACTAGAGGACGACGCCGCCGAACTGCGCTCACTTGATGATACTTTGCCGATTCTCTACAAACAGAAAGCTGTGGCCCTCTCACCACACCGACGCACAAGTCCTCTGAAAGAACATTCTGACGACGATGCCCCCTCTCCACACTTAAACATTTCATACCTTGACTGAACTGGCGCATCGAGGTGTGGAAGAAGAAAACGTGGCGCCAAGAAAAGATCGCTCGCCGAGCCGGACGAGATGGGCGGCTCCTCAAACCTCTTTGAAGTAGGCCGAGAGGACCCACCTCCACCACCAAAACTCCTCTCTCGCCACCACCGCAACCACCAACAAGTAGTGCCACCACCGCTTGCTTCTCATAAGGCGAGAATTCCTCTCTCGCCTATCCTCTAGCTCGCTCAACCACGTTGGTGAAATCACGAAACCGAGGCTCTAAGATCCGACGATACTCCCGAAGGAGACCTGGCGAACCTCTTGGCCTTCTCCAAGTCATCATCGCCACAAATGGTACAAAGGCGTGCATTGTTGAACTCCATCTCGTACTCGACATCGACCTATTGCCCGAGTCAACACTAGCAATGACGCTCCATCTTCTCAATAAAAGAATCGGATAGTACTTGGCTCAATCTACACAAAAACTTCCCAAGTAATCGACCTCGCACTGGGTCCTAGCGCGTAACCCCTTCCCACCGAGATATCGGCTTGACCTTCGCTGAAAGGCCACAAACGAACCTTTGCGCCGAAGTTCATCTCCAATGCTCGAATCGACGCTCCATGTACCGAGCCAATTCGCTGCTCAACCGGGTACCCACCATCAAACGCGGTTCACCGAGCGCCATCCACTCGAAGACTCATCTAGTCTTCTGCAATCGCGTAACAACGATTCGCCATGGCGATAGCAAGAAGCCAAGATCCACCTTACGCCGCAGAGCAACAGAGCAGCAGATAAGCCGCCGCACCGCCGACGAGCCGTCGCCGTTTCCCTTGAAGATTCTCAACACCACACACCGCCTCGCACCGCCAATCGTGGCGCAGCTTGAGCTTCCACAAATTGGTTGAGCGTACCGAGGCAACTCTCATTAACCCCACCGCCAGCCTTCATCGACGCTGTTAAACAACCGACCACGCCCACGCATCACGACCACGATCGGGCGGACGCCACGGCTCTTCTACTCGCCATCTAAGGACAACACAACGGAATAAAGACCAACCGAAACAACAGCTTGCACAACAAATAAATCATAACAACAAGAAAATTATGAAACAACAAATTGCCCAACCCAACCTCATCGTAACAAAGTGTCAATTTAATAATTTTATTTTAACCACGGACCTAAAGCCCCGCTCGATACCAACTCAGAATAACCCAACTCAAAGACGAGCCCGGAATGCAACTACCCTAAGTCGAAATACTAATTTTCGCGTAACCTCCTTTGTATACGAGGATACCGGAGGTTCCACACAACAAAACACACAAGTAAACATAAACTAGTCATGAAATCAAATTCTAAGATCTAAACATGAATCAACGATAATGAGCTAAGATAACAAATAACCATATGACTTAAAGTTCTCATCTATGTTCTCATTGATCATAAAGATACCATCCATGACTAAATTTATTTATTACAAACCAAAAGATGACAAAAGAGAATCATTATTTATTATAGTAATGAGTCTAATGTGAAGTGCATTATTCGAGTAGTGCTCATCTACTCCCTCCCAAGTGAACTTCATCAACGATCACCCGTAAATAAACAAACAAAGCAAGAGTGAGTCCATGACTCGCAAGTACAATGATTAAGAAAAACATTCATTCATTGAAGATCAAACATAACATCATTGGGTTCGATCATAACACATTGGATTACTTATGAATACATGATATGAATGCTCAAATCAAGGAATGGATCGCATACACGCCAGATATGCAGATAGCCAGAACAATTCGGGTGATCACTGCCCGCATCTTAACAAAAATGCGGGATCCACTTCCGCATGAAGAACGTTTCACACGGTGTCCAACATTGCCCATATTGGAATTAATGGGTCTTATCCAACCATCTTGGAATTGATGGTGGTTCTCATCCACCTCGTGACGCCAAATGTCAATGAATGCATGCAACAATTAAATGAAATATACCATAACATCACTTCTATTCATGAACTCAATGTATTGAACAAGGCATGAATAATTCATTTCACATGTCTCACAGTTACCAAAACAACTCATGCTAAAAACCACAACGCACAAACATCCAAATAAACATGGTACTTGTCAAGGTTGCGGTTAAGCGTTATCCGCAACGATACGCTCTTATACCCGTTTCATCAGCTAAACCAACGAAATAACTTAATAAGTATACATGATACCCAGCTCAACTAGTCGGTGTTCTATTTTACTTCTATTAGAGTCAATTAAACTTATATCGATAGACTGAAAAACAGCGGAGTCTGTCCAATAAGAAAATCCTGACAGCAACACGGGACTAACATAACTCACAGCCTGGAAGTCGAAAAAATAGCAAACCCAATTTCTGTAGATTCTTAACTGGTCTAACTATAAAACTCTAGTTGACGCGACAAACCATTTGGTCAAATTAATAGGCTAATAATTGTTTGAACATTCAGCACAGATTCAGCCTACCAAAATTCAGCAGAAATATTCAGTTGATCATAACTTCTGTGTTACAACTCCGAATTGAGCGTTCTTTACCAATCTGAAAAGGTTATCGAATTACCTACAATAACCTAGTTGGGTGAACTTTCAGATTCTTCCAACTTCTATCATAATATAGAAAATATACAGACAGATTAATCACGTCAGGTTTCTGGCAGCGACTGTTAAAACAGACATATCTTTTGACCCATAACTCGGAATCAAGTAAACTCAGTGGCCATCTAAACCTGACAGGGATACTTCAATTTTCTAGGAGACACCAAGTTCAAAATCTGAATAACAATTTCTTATACAATTTACAAAATTGACTGCAGAATCTCGTCAGGATTCTGGACAGTCAAGACTAATTCTATCATAACTTTGACTCGACCTCGGATTTGAGTGAACTCGCGCCACTGAAACGTGAAGAACAAGACCTAGATATCTCTAGGAGACCAAACCTTCAGATTCTGCCTAAAAAAACCGAAACACCCTCTACAACGCATCGACAGAATCAGTTTCTAAATTTCAGCAAGTCTGCCTAAACAAAACGTATCCAAATCTCTTCTAACAACAATCAAACCACGAGGATCGCATCGTTACCCTTGCTGCAACCAGGAGTAGGTGGAAGGATCCTTGGCGAAGAAGTTCTTCCTCCTTTCTCCTCCTTGTTCCACAGCTCACGATCGCCGTCCCGTGCTTTGCAAAGACCGGCAATGGAGGAAGATCAATGCCGCAATGGAAGACGACTTGAGGGGCACCACCATGAGAGAACACCAGGGAGGAGGAGATGCTGGGCGCAATGGGAGGGGAAGGCCAAGGGGTGGCGGCAAGAAGGGAGGGGCGCCAAAAGGGGAGAAAAACTAGGGTTTGGCATAGGGGAGAAAGGTGAGTCCCCTGGTCGCCACTTGGGGTCCATTGGGCTCTAGCCCAGCCAAGTTGGCCGAGATTAGCAGATAACCCCTAAATCCAGAGACAATTCACTATTCCCATGGTTTCCTCTCCTAAAGATCAATTTTCATCCTCAAAGTTTAATCCAAGTATTACATCTACAAGCTAAGTAATAATATCATTAGGGCGTATACAATCTAAGAATAAACCCTAATTTATTCCTAATATCATAGCAAGGCATCATCTTCTCATCCTTTTGCCGATGCTCTGGACACGAGAGAAATGTATGAACATACGAGCTTGACGCCTTGGTCCAAGATTGAGTACTTGCCCTCTTACTTTAGGAAGACTCAGATCGGTGGTGCAGACGCATATGGGGAGACCTCGTTCTCCCTATAAAGCACATGTCGGTCCACAATCCCCATGTTGCATAGGGGTTGCAGACGCCTTGTGTCATAGTGAGACAACGCCGCGCCTCCCATAACTCATGCATAGAGCAATTATAGATTTGATCCTTGATGTGTATCAATCTTGCCGCTTGTCGCACTCGAGTGTCTTTCCTGATCGGATCCCGGCAACAAGTGTTCACTTCACGCCACGTGCTTGCATAGGAAGGTGGTTGTATGGAGGTCGAGCTAACTTCGCAAGTCATGACGAAGATGGCTTAGTGCCACACGAGCCACTTCCTACAATGTCGTGGTTTTAGAGGTGCCACGCTACCGAACTGTATGGGATACTCCTCGTGACGCGTCCGCAACGATATTGATCATCGCCAAATACCTCCATCCCCGCCCTTGATCCCTGGTAGATGGAGTATTGGTGTTGATAAGTGAATTTTGCTCTTCACAATATATCACTAGAAGTGCCGAATATCCGTCAACATCTTCGCTTGGGTCTCCCAACAAGGTATTGACGACTTAACCAAGGACGAAGGCAAGATGACCTAGTTTCGTAAATTGAAACAAGAATAAGGTGAGAAAAGATACTAAGATGGATAAGGAATAAAAGAGATTCCTAACTTAGTTTTTCCCAAATTAGTTTGATACTTTGAAAATAATTTTAGACCCAAGGACAAAGCTAAACATAACGCCCATGCTATCTCTAACCTACACCAAGATGGCTCGATACCAACGCTGGGGACCCTGTAATTATCTCCATAAGACCGAGATTAAACAAGGTCTTAGGGACATAATCACGGGGTCTCGGAATGAATTCAATTTAACTCTATCCAAGTGAGAGGTTTAGCGAATACTAGAGCCTCAACGATCATGCGCTACGCTCCTTTGCGAGCGCTACATGATTGTCGCATTCTCTTCGATTCAAGCACTACACTCAGTGAGTTAAATGGGAATCGATTAACAACGAGTATGTCTTATATTGGCTCCCAAGATCAACGACCAATATACTCATACCCTCATCCAACGTTGATTACATCCATACAACGCATACAACAAGAGATTAAAAGACATATCGCATAATAGTCAAAGTCTACACTTATTACAAACTACGACCGCCAAATTCAAAGTAAAGTATCAAGTAGCATGGAAGCAAATAAATAAAGCAAAAGACCAGTGGTGGTATGCCCATCACCCATCGGCAACCGACTGGGGGTTAAATGATAGCACACTACTCGTTAGTGTCACCCAAGTCAACACTAACAAGATCGTCAGACTCATAATCTTCCTCACCTGAAAAGGCCAGCAAACATCTGGCTGAGTACAAGTGTACTCGCAAGTCTTACACAAATAAAAATAATTATGCATAAGGGTCATTCAAAGGATAGCTCATATTGGTTTAGTTTTACGAAAGAGACGCAACGATTAACACCCTACACATACTAGTTTTTCATGTGCCCATTTTAAAATCAGATTTGAAGTAGAAGTAAAGCATATAGTAAAGCATTTCAGTAATAAACAATTGAATCATGTAAAGACCAAAGTGGCAGCCCACTTTGATGAACTAAACACATGAACATCCCGTTCATGATGAATACCAAGTTCAACCACAATTTTAATTAAAAGTCTAACAATAAGCAGCCACAAATTTCAAGCGGTCGTCCATAACCGTGGACACGGCTATTCGAATAGATTTATACCTGCAGGTGTACTACTTTACCCACACGACTTGATTAGCCCGTAAGCCTCCGGATGCCTCCGAATATAGCATACTTCCTATGGTATGTCGGTCGGGTAAATCAAGATACGATCATTTTCAAAGAAGAAGATCCCATTGGACTAAGTCCCCTTGTGAGATGGTTCCTGCCTAGTACAAGCGCCTGATAGCACTTGCTAGGGGCTCACAAGTTATATTGGAAATACCGATGCAATCAAAACAAAAGAATTGGCGCCCTTGCACACTATAAAGGATTACATCGGCTCCTAAAGAACATAGGATTTCACTGGCCGCTATGCCCTTACACCACCAAGGACTTAGCACAATAAAACCCTCCCCTACTTAACCATACGGCACCCATATACCGCGTGTGGCAAAGACGAGTGTTGCTTGAACAAAGAGTACCCAAAGTTCGGTCCTTAATTGTCCAAACAAGTCCTTCCACTTACCCAATGCTCGTGCACAAAGCACCATCACTAACCAACACTTGTCCAGACCAGATCTCATTTCAAAAATGACAAAATTTAACTCATAAAACAGCTACAAAGATCTGAAGTATAAATCATAAAATGAGAGTTGTGTTTATCCCAAAACCGCCGGGTTATTCCCGACGATCGAACTACCGTATCTAGACTTGCATGGCTAAGCAATTCTATAACCCATAATTCACACATCCTATCTTAAGCATATAGGAGTTGGCATAATTCAAGATTAACCTCAAGCATAGGACATAACTAAACTACACATCACAAAAATATTGACATAATCAAAATAGCATGCAAGCAATTATCATTGCACTATCTTAACCAAAACTGGGATCAAATATGATCCAAAAGAAAGTTCAAATGATGCTTGCCTTGCTAGTAGTTCACTTGCCCACTCTTGGTTACTTACTCTCATACTTCCGCAACTCGAATCTAAAGAAAGGCGATATCGAATAAACATCGAGAAAAGTTGAAAAATCAAATTGCTAAAAATGCATGAATTTTCTACAGTAGCTAGATGATGATTTTATATGAATTTAGGTGAAATAATTATTCCATTTGGACTTAGTATGCGAGAGTTATGAAGGTTTGAAAATTCAGCTTTCGGGAAATTCCAATTTAATTCAATTCGGTTGTTGTTCACTTAATTTAATTATTTAGCCAAAATTTGCAGAGCAGTGGTGAGGATGAGGATTATATGGATGGATAGAGAATAATAATATAAGACCAAAATAACTTAGTTCATATCATTTGGAGTTTTTATGAAATACTTATGTATTTTCAAAGTTAGAAGCATTTCTAGTGTAAAAATAATAATACGTCTATGAACTTCCTATTGCACTTAATACTTTTTGCACTCAACTTAACTTAGTCTCTGCCATGACAAGTGGGGTCTATTTATTTTCTTTTCTTTTCTATTTATTTCCTAAGGAAAACATCTAACGACAAATCTAACCTTCTCATACTCATATACTTAACCGATTCTCCGGTGTCAAACCCAATCACATGCATAACACTCTCCAATCATATTCTCATATCTTGATCTAAATCCCGTACTAACCTCCACTAAGATATTATCAAGGTAGTCAATCCATCGAGTCATGCCCAAACTCACGATCTTCCAAATATACAACTTATCCAATAATTACACTAATCCACCGACTCATGGGCATATGACCATGACTGAACCGATCGCTCATTCTCCAAAACTATTTAAGCTAATGCTAACTATCTAGCTCTACTAGTCTCGCCTCGGCAAATCATATTCGCATACACCCAAATTTCCACCGATCGAGGTTTATTTGGCCAACCGATACATAATGAGCTTAACAATTTTAATAACACATCCCACATCTAATAGTTTACTAATAAATCAACTTACATCCATTTCACCGGACTAGTCGTGTACGACAACTACTAATCCAATCACATATATGCGCCTATACGATCAACTAATAATCATTTATCCACTAATCCAATAGAGGCACAATTCCATCGACTTATCTATTAATTACATGGCAATCCAAATATTAATCCACAATCAAATAATCCATTCTACCATCTCCGAAATTCTAGCATATAAGATTCGCATAACTATCGCTTAAGGCATCCGATCAAACAATCCCAAAATATACTTAATCCGACATCCAACGAACAACAATACACATATATAAAAGATATATCAGTAAACATTAACACATACATCAACCATCAAGTAATAAATTACAAAAATCTTTATGCGACCTATCTCCAAAAATTACTAGTCCAATGTGAGGAGAAACCTCTAATTAATTTATCCTCCAAAGATCACCACTAGTGTCCATGCGACTTTACAACAATATCGCCCGATCAAATAATTAACTCATATATTTAATGTAGCATCTACCGATCAATAATGCACGCATTTCACCACCATAATCTAATTATCTGCATTCACCAAAATATCAATACATGACCATGCCAACGCCTAAATAAGACTTAATCGAGAGTCGCATGTGTCTAAGCTATCAAACAATTTTTATAATTAAACATGCATAAAAGATACCATACTCATGAGTAAATGCAACATGCATGACTAATATCATTATGCGATAGCACAATTTAACGCAAAGTATTTTACCACGCACTAGGCATGCCTAATATCGCCGACGTCGCTTCTCGCGCGCATCCGCGCCCACCGTAGTCGCCGCCGATCTCATCCGCATCCCGCCCGCATCGACGCCGCCGCTCTCGACCACACCCACGAGTCCCTTGCCGACGCCGCGCTCAAGCGCGACACGCCATCGCCGCCTCCTCGGTCGTGGCATGCATGGCCGCCGCATGCATGCGCGCTGCAATGCTCCACCTTCCATGTCGCCACGCCGGCCATGCTTGGCCGCCGATGCATCCACCCACCGAGTGCATGCGCGCATGCGCCGCCACATGCCCAGCTCCGCCGCCGGTGACGCTCGCAGCCGTTGTTACACTTTGAGCCCGCCGCTCGCCAACCTTGACGCCGCCGTTGTCGCGTAGTCGCATGCATGTACACAGCACTCGCTCGCCTCACCGTGATGCCGCACCGAGTGCCGCTGGGGCCACAAAGATGCGTGCATGGTCGCTTGACGCCCGCAATGCATGCATGGTCGCCACGCCGCCGCCGCGCGCATGCTTGGCTCGGCGCCGCGCTGTGGCCCCGCTCCGCTTTGCTTGCTGGCCGCGCCATGCCGCTGCAGCCGACGCCGGCCCGCCTTGGCCGAGCTGCAGCCGGCCATTGGACAAAGACCGCGCAAAACTCTCTCCGCACCGCACCCACCGGTGGCTGCTGGTGCCGTCCGGCCGCTGTGCCACCCAAGCGCCGGGTCGCCGCCATGCTGCGCCGCCGGTGCCGACGCGCGCTCAAGGCCACACCACACCGTTGTTGGAAGCCGCCGCGCCTACTACTCCGGACAGATAGTGCACACATGCATCGCCGTTCTTCCTCCTCATCTCAAGAATGCCCAAAAGGTCATGCATGCGAAAAACTCTTGGATGAATGGATGCTTGAGTGATGGGGAAGGCAATGGTATGACATGCATTGCATGATTTTCGGTTTTGGATTGGGATTGGAAGGAGAGAAGTGTTTGAGTTGAGCTTATGAGGAGAGAAAAGTGGTGTTCTTCCGAGGTAGAAGAAATGGCATTGAGGTGAAATCGGTGGGTGGTCGTGTGAGTGGTTGCTTTGGTGGGTGAGTTGGGAGGTGAGAAAAGAAATGGTAGGGGCGCGATTCGACTGGGTAGCAAGAAAATGGGATGGAATGGTCGTGAGAGCTCCTCGCTTGGGTGAAAAGAAATGGTGGGCAAGTGGGAGTACATGATGAGAGGTCAGGTAGAGTGGTTAGAATAAAGAAATGGGCAGTGTGTTAGGGGCTCTCGGTGTGAAGAAAGAAAATTGGGAGGTGTGGCTATGTTGGGAATAAAGAATGGGGATGGAGCCTTTGCTTAGTTCGTGTGGGGAGAAAAGGCAGAGAGCTGTTGGTTGGGGCCAAGGAATTGGCAAGGTGGGGTGCTCTCTGGGTAGAGAAAAAGATGGCAGTGGAGAGAGATGGGCGTGGAGCAAAAGCAAAAGGCAGGAGTGCTCAGTGCTAGTCTAGCTAGTTCATGCATATTAGTAGGTTCTACTCACTTCCACACTACATGTCCCTCAGGTGCGTGTAAGACAAAGATGCTTGCATTCATATATATATATGCGTGTGTGTGCAACCAAAGCTACTAGCAGTATATATATATATATATATATATATATATATAAAGTGGATCAAGTAGTGTATTAGTAGTAGTAGCAGTGTGTAGCACCGCATGTATATAAGTGTGAGAAAAGAAAAAGGCGGGGGAAATAATGAGCGGGTGTTTCGGTTGTGGTCGGTCAAACTGGAAGCGACAACGATGATACAAGTGAATGACATGCTATGATATTTGATATGCACGCTAAAGCATGAAGTCAAAATAATTTAATTTTTTTAAATGCAGTCTTTCATCCCGGTGCCATCCCATGCATCACGCCGTCGTGTCGACACCACCTCAGGTCTTTGGTTGGGTGAATAAAACTACGAAAGAAATGGTAGTGACTAAAGTGGCTCTGGCTAGCACAAGGGTGATCGGAAATAAAAGTTGATGATGAAATAAATAGCAGCAATTCTTCCTCCTTCTTGCATGCCAAGCAAAGAGTTCGCACTAAACCGATTGGAGAAACAGAACGCCGTGATTTGACGACGATCGCAACGCTATAACATGCGTCACATGATTTTTGGTTTTCGGTTGTGTTTGCGAGGAGGAAGTTTGGGAAAAGAAATGGATACACGCACGCCTCGCAATGGTCGGTCGGACTGAAAAAGAGCGCGGTCTAATGTATGCACCAAGGTATGATTTTTGAAATGCATGTGAAAGCAAGAGACTAAAATAATTTTTCTTTCATTTGTAGTCTCGACCAATTCAATTTAATATTGTTTGCTATTATTATTATCTTTATACAACTTTAGACAACTCGATTCGATTTTTAAAGGCAACATTTGAATTAAACATAGGAAATTTTTTAAAATATTGCCAAATTTTTATTAGATCGCCTACTTAAATATTAATATCCTGATCCTGAAAATCGGGATGTTACACACATGTTGCGTCAGAATGCCAATCCAAACAAAAGAAATACGAACGGCTCACTACCCATATTGATTGCAATCGGCATCTTTAAGGTACGTACATGCGATGGAACACAAATACGCCCTCACCCTTCTAGGAACATCTGATATCGATATAAAACTCACATGGCATAAAACGCAGTCATAAGACCAAAGCATCTATGCCATACAAGATCAATACACATATCCTTACTCTCCTGTTTCCAACTCAATAGCATTAGCCCTTTTACTTAACCAAACAACGCCCATACACTGCGTGTGGAAGTACGTGGGGACTTGAATTGAATAATCGAGTTCATCCTTAAATAGGTCCGCACAAGTCCACCACATTTCCCAATCTCGTGCACAAGGCACCACCACTAGCATCCTCTTGTCGCACCAATTGAAATTTAAAATTCAGTTCGATGTAAATAAACCGCACAAGGAGTTTAAAATAATGAAATTCATTTGTAGTTCCCAAGTTTGACAAGGTAATCTTGTCAAACCTTAAAGTTATCTAGACCGCATGGCTAAGCAAATTTGAAAATAAACCTTGTAGTATACAAGACTACTCTAGGTTTGAGTGTATGGTTATAATTAAGATAATCCACGGTGTTAGGTCATAACTATCTACTAACAGATCACAATTTGTATTCTCGGAAAAGTAGCATGTAATGATGTCTTTGTATTTTGAAAATCTATTGTATGAAACTTTGGGTTCAACATGGTGCAAAGAGGATGCTTGCCTTGATAATAATACACTTCTTGAGTGCTCAAGTTGCTCGAAATAGATTCAAATGCTTGAAGAACCGATTCTAAAAGAGACAATAAAATCCAATAAATACCAAAGTCGAGAACAAGTGCAGAATGAAAGAAGCATGTATGATCAATATGGAAATGCATGCTCAACAAGATGCTTAAGTTGTATCTACCCTAATAATAAAATAATAACCCATAATATCACTTATCGCTTTCAAATAATGTAAACTAGAGTTTAGGTCAAAGTTTCAGATTTTGATTTTGAAAATACGAAACAGACAGACTTAAGGTTTGGGTTAAAGGAAAATAGGTCAAGCAAAGATTCTGAAATGAAGCTTAGCCTGATCTTTTAGGTAATTAACATCCGACTAACCCTAATCCTAACCCTAATCGGTCATATTACAAAAGCTAAAGAAAAACCAATGTTGTCGGTTGAACCGACATCGAGGACGAGATAAATCTCGCTACAAAGTTAAGTAGATGATAAGAAGGATCAAAAGAATAACTTATTATGCTACTAGGGTTCAGTTAAGACCTACCCAAAATGATAAGTCGACAGAGAAACCCTAGTTCTTGAAAACGATATGAAAGACCAAAAAGTTATAAAAATAACTTTTCAGTTTAAAGAAAGTTGGAGCTACTGATGTACAAGTGAATGATCCATGTGATCTTCTAAGGTCCTTAAGGTGCTTAAGATGACAAGAACTAAGGTCTTAGCTTACTGTGATATGAGAAACACCGAAAGTCCCAAAACTGCTTTGATCAACGAGAGGGAAAAACCTCCAGTTTCAACCTACAAAAGATGCTAAGCTTATATCACAAAGTGAAACAAGCATCTAGGATGGATAAGCAAAGGGTAGGATCAAGAAACTCCATTGGAACGACAATGGAAGATGATAAGCTTCTTCGGTCAACAATGGCAACAAACAAACGACTAGGTATATTTATAGATGTTGAGCTACAGGACCAAGAAGAAGTGTCTAGAGTTGATGAGGTGTCCACTTAGCTAAATATCCAAAAATTAGTTGCATAATTCTTTGATAACTCCTCTACTCGGTTTACGTAACTGTGGCTGCGCATGCAGGCAAGGAGGAAGAGAAGCAAACACCGACATGTGGGTCCCTTTGTCACCACGGTACGCAGGCGCGACTCTAACACGCGAAGAACATCAACCGTCCGATTAGAAATGGCGGCTACGATGAATAGAGGGGTTAAAAGAATTTAAATAATACCGATTAATATGGGTCGTGCGATCTCCAATGGACGATTGAGATTTAATGGAGCCTTCGTGTAACCCGAAGGTTACATTCAAAGAGGAGCGTTGGATTAGAATCCACCCGAGCTCTGACAACGCCCACTTAGACCATGCTTCCCCTTCATCTTCTCCACCACCGCTTAGCCATCTCCGCAGTCGAGGTGGCAATAGCCTTCCACCGCCTTCGGCCACCGCCTTTGACGCCACTATCGCCTCCACACCGCTGTCCTTGTACTTGTGGCACACCAGCCACAACACGGACAGCGCCACCTCCGCGCCACCCATCCCGCCCTTCATCATCTTGGACAACACTGTCGGGATCACCGCCTCCGCCTTCTCACACATCGCGGTGTGCCCGTCAGCGCAGCCGACAGTGGCCTCAAGCACGTGGAGGGCGACAGCGGCCTCAAGCACGTGGCGACCAATTCCTCCGCCTCGGCGACCGTTGCCTTCACGTCCGACGTCGCATTATGTAGCAATGCCTCCACCAGCCTTGCCATGTCGATCTGTACCTCCAGCCCGCTCCTGCTCCACAGCACGTGTGCCAGGGACGTGGCCGAGGACACGACGTCAGTGGCAAGGGCCGCGGTGACCCGCTTCTTGTTGTCCTCCTCGATGCAGTCCGACGTGGCAAACACGACAAGCACCTGCTCTGCCGCCTCGACGGACTCAATGGCAGCATCCGCTTCCCTCCACCGGAGCACGGACGCCACGGTCTCCGCGGTGCTAGAGGCACCATAGCCACCATGTCGCCGACTCGACCGGCGCTCATGTAGCCCATCATCGTGTTGTGTCCTTCCATTGTCACCGCCGACAATGCCCTCCGTAAGAGCACTCGCGGACTTGCTACCACCTCCGCCGCCATGCCGACCCCGGCCTCTCCGCAGACTTGCTCCGCGTGGTCGTCGCCTCGGATGGTGCCCGTGCAGCGCAAATCGCTGGCATCCGAATGCGCCGCTCATGCCCGTCCACCTTCCTCGCATGCGATTCTCCCTGCAGCCGACCCATTCGCCCTCGCGCCATGGATGCGCGGCAAGAGATGCATCGGATGGGGAGGTGGTGCCTGGCGGATGGAATGGGAGGCGGCGCCCGGGCGGGATGGGATGGAGAGGCGGCGCCTGTCGCTCGGTTGTTTCCTACGTCTAGAGGAGATTAGGGATGAACTTAGGAAGACGAAGGGGAATGGAACGGCTATAGCTGCTCACCTGCATCCCGGTGTCTACGCGTTGTCTTGTGGCTCGTGCATTACGTGTACAGTAGAGGCCAACCTGGTGAAATCGGGCCATTTGAACACCACGTGTGCAAAACCACCACACAAAACAGCCTCAGGGGGTTATTTGTCCAGTTTTGCAACTTCGAGGTGTCAAAGAGCCAATTTTTTAGTTCAGTGGGTTAGGTGTCCGCACGTCGATACTTAAGGGGGTAGAATGGACTTCTTCCTAATGGATTACAAGTTATTGATGTTGAGGAGGATAATTAATTACAAGTTGTTGGGTCCAAGGAGGTGACACCTATCCTATCCTCTTGGTGGACAAACGAAGGATCCGCACGGTTTAGGAAATTTGATGGGCAAAGTAGTAGTGATAAGAGCAAGTCACAGAAATCCTCAAGAAACCTAAAGCACAGATGAAGATGGACATAGTAGCTCGACAAGTGACTTCCTGGTGACGATTGTTCTTCAAAGGAAGATGAAGAAACAACTAAGATCGTCAAGAATTCC
This sequence comes from Ampelocalamus luodianensis, assembly GCA_036346255.1. Taxonomy (NCBI): domain Eukaryota; kingdom Viridiplantae; phylum Streptophyta; class Magnoliopsida; order Poales; family Poaceae; genus Ampelocalamus; species Ampelocalamus luodianensis. The sequence goes on from JAYEVH010000074.1 coordinate 74,071, forward strand.
AACATTTTAAGAAGAAGTTGAAGGTAGGCCAAGTTGCAAACCTATATGATATCATATATGGTGAAAGTTCAAGGAAACAAAGTGGTGCGATTGTGGAGTACTTACCTGGTGAAGGCAATGAAACACCTTATGTTGACTCCAGTGATGATGAAGACTCATTCCATGAGGAATGGAGTGGTTGGGAGTTGATGAGGCATGAGTCCAAGTTTCCAAGGTTTGACAGAAAGGCTAAAGTGCCTACATTTACTCTTGGAATGAAATTTAGTAGGAGGCATTTATTCAAGGATGTCATAATCTGGTATGGCCTGGCAGAAAGGAAGGTGATCAAATTCATCAAGGATGACGAAGATAGGATTAGGGCCAAATGTGATTGGCCCAAGTGTCCTTGGTTTTGTCTTTTGGCCACCACAACCGTGACATAGACTTAGCAAATTACTAGTTTCAAGGATAAGCATACATGCCCCCCTAGAAGACACAACAAACTAGTGACTTCTAGCAGGATTGTAGACAAGTACAAAAGCTTGATCATGGCAAACCCTTCATGGAGCTGCATCACCTGAAGGTCACTATACAATAAGAGATGTTTAATGTTGATGTTAGCATGTATAAAATCAAGAGAGCCAAGGCTTTAGTGATGGGGAGATTACTGGATTCCAAAAGGGTGAGTACAGAGAATATGTGACTACTAAGAAGAATTGCCGAGGAGCAACCCCGGTAGCACAAGAGTGCTTAAGCTTGACCTGATTTTGAGCATCCTACATTCCAAAGATTCTATGTATGTCAAGATGCTTGTAAGAAGGGTTTTCTAGCTGGATGTAGGAAAGTAATACGGTTGGCTGGCTGCTTCTTCAAAGGAGAAACAAATGGTGAACTGTTGTGTGCCCTTGGCAGGTATGCAAATAACCAAATGTACCGAATTGCTTGGGTTGTGGTAGAGAAGGAGAATAATGATTCTTGGGATTGGTTCTGCTATTTTTTTTATTCAAAGTTCTGAGTCTCGCAGATGGTGATGGTTGGGTTATCATATCAGACCAGCGAAAGGTATGTACATGTACCACCTACTAATTGTATTCTTGTAAAGCAATAATCATATAACAATTATCCTTTCATGAATGTAACAGGGACTCCTCAATGCAGTTAAGTTCTAGACACCTAAAGCTGAGTATAGGAACTGTGCTAGACACATTTATGCCAACTCGAGGCAGAAATTCAAGGACAAGGATTTCCAAAAGAAGTTTTTGAGGTGCACTAAGGCTCCATGCATGACCCTTTTCAACCCGGCGGGGCAAAACTAGCACGGAACACATGTGAAGGAGCTCAGCAATGATGAACATGCACCCACCTCGCCGGAGGAGGGCATGGTTCAAAGCTAGGATCTAACCGTGACTCAATAGATAACAATATGATGCGGATCAAACCTCTCGATGAGATTAAACAGTAGGTTGCCCGATCTTTCACATGGTATTTCCCGAACAAATATGTGAAGCACAAATTATAGGATGCAATTGCACTTGGATAAATAAATCTTACACTGTGCACACCACAAGACACGAACAAGAAATAGGATCAAAGATCCAACGAGTAACTCCTAGCACCACATCTAGAAACCCTCACGCCTGGATGAAATCCTAGATTAGAACTCACAAGAACACACATAGAACAGGATGAACCTAACGGCCGAAAGCCAACATGCACATGTGTTTTAATTCATAACTCAACTCTAAACTCTCTCTTACAATGACGCAATACCTTGGCTTTTATAGCCTTACATGCGTTCGGCCAATGGGCAAACCGACCGCTAACCGACACAAGCCATCAAGATAATTTGTACTCATCTAATTAGCCTAACACGTTGTGGACAACTAACCCACGTAGACTAATGTGATATGTGAACAACTAACGTGATAAGTGTTCACATGCGCTAACTAAGCAACTAGGACTCATGTAGGCTCTTGAACCTGGCTTGGTATAGCAACGTTTCATGAATGCAGGTGGGCCCCATCCAAGAGCACGTAGAGAAAGAAAATCAAACAAACAAAACTTCCAGGCGCTAGCAATAGAAAACAAGAGCTTCCTGATTTCTAGGATTGTTGCCTCCAGGCGCTAGCAATCAGAACTTCCAAGCGCTCCTTCCTTTTATCTGCTGATATTTTCCAAATCTTCTCATGCAGTCGATCACCAGGTAGGCCCCACCCTAATGCATGTAGAGAAATAAAATCACATGCTGATCGAAATTTCTGTTTTGTTGCTTGAGATTTCTGGCCGAATTGATTTGTCGCGCAATTATCTCCAAGACAAGGTGGCTCCACACGCTTCCTTTCCTGGCTTGTGCCGAAAGCGGCTCTTTCCTTTTCTCCTGTGAATCTTATCTCCATGTATATATTTGCACTTGGTAATTTATCTAGTACGTGATATGTTTTGCATGCACTTGTATATGTGTCTTCCTTCACACATGCATGCACTTTATCTAGTACATGATATGTTTTGCATGCACTTGTATATGTGCCTTCCTCCACACATGCATGCACTTGATCCAAATGTTCGGCCTTCGTCTCCTGGCCAAAGCCTGTGCATATCGCATCCGTGCACATGCCAGAGGAATGCATGAACGCCGCTTCCTCCCTGATTGGCTCCATGCATACGACATGAGCCCCACCTTGATGGAACACACATCTGGACTCCTCGCACGCCACATGCACTGCAGTAGGAGATTCTTTGCCATGTTCTCCGATCTGTGCACAAGAACTAAAGGAAGCACTCGTAAAATTAGTAGATGGTATCTGCGCCGCATCACAATATGTGCGGGTCATTTAACATGTGGATTATTGAGGCAAGATTTCGCGCTATCATTGCTTGAGGCTATTAGGTGTAAGGTCATGCATGGTTAGGATTCAAGAGAATAGTTCTATGTATGAAAGGTGGTAATGCACAATATGTCCTAACATATGTAAGAAGCTCAAGGCTTACATTACTTATTCAGGTTTCTGCCTTTCCATAGCCAATGGCAAAGATTTATATGAGGTAAAGCATCATGAACATAGATGGACAATAAACCTAGAGAACAAAACATGCTCATGTAGATTATGGAATTATCTCAGATTTCCATGCCCTCATGTAATATCATGCATATACTTTGAGGAAACAAATTAGATGATTACATTGCCACTGCTACTCAATAGATGAGTTCAATAAAACCTCTAAGAGTTGCCTTGAGCCAGTGGAGGGCATGCAAAATTGGCCAATTTCTAAGAATCCAACACCACTACCACCAAAATATGTTAAGATGTTTGGTAGACCCAAGAAAGAAAGGAGAAGAGAACCACATGAGAAAGCCAAAGAGTTTCAAAAGGTGGCAGTGTCATAAGGTACAGGCGATGCAAGCAAACTGGCCACGACAAGTCTACATGTGAAAGGAGAAACGGTGTGTCTTCTTCCACACCTTCAATACAACCTACAACTCTTGCTGCACCAAATGCCATGGTAATGTCTACCTACAACTTATGCTCCCAAGACATGTTCATGGCAAGTAATTAAAGTTTGTTCTTTCACATATGGTTGACCCTGCCTCACAAAGCTCAACATATCTGGGAAAAGGAAGCAAACAGTAGAATATAGCATAGCTCGGTTTAAGGGGAAAAATAAGTGCACTGGAGTACTCTATTCAGATAAAATTGGGACTAAAACACAAACGGTAAGTAAACACTTTTAAATTTGTCACATATTTCCATAGTTCATGCTAACTCCATTTGGTTGCAGCCTGGGAAGCCAAGTGAAAGGATCATCAAGACATCCACAACTAATAGGGTTGTAACCATTTATGGTAATCAGCAACCCTAAACCTAGAATCTCAAGTGCCTCATTCTCAAGCTAGTTCAAAGGTTACCATCAATGTCACCTCTAGGGCTGCAAGTGCACATGTCAAGGCCCAAGAACCTGTTAGAAAGAAAGCTCCACCAAGTGCAAGGAACCTTCCAAAACCCCTGATGTAATGTGTGATTGATCTGGGTGTAGCACCCTATATGTAATATGTTGTCATGAGCCAAACTGATGATACTTATGTCTATTGAATTGCCAACCAGATAGCTTTATCAATCTATGTTGAACTGATGGTACTTATGTCTATTGAATTGCCAACATGATGGTCCTTATGTCTATTGAATTGCCAACCTAATGGCTTTATCAATCTATGTTGAACCACTCATGCTTGATTCAATTGTATACACTCATCTCTCGGTCACTCTACTAAAATGAAGCATACTTCTTTCACACACCATACATGCATGCAGTACATGAAATCCGTTTGGCCACATTTCAAAGAGAACCATACCATTTCAGTGAAATGATGAGAGCAATTCAAAGATACATTCAAACATAAATTTATATGTCCAAACACCTATAAAATCATCACTTAAACATAACACCAACGATAACTACAACATAGGCCGTCACACAAATTCCAACAACTGCCATCAACAACATTCTATCATGTTCTAACTTCATGATCCTATGTAACACCTCAATTTTCGAGCTTTTCAAAAAAAAATTGTGTAGTTTAGGTCCTCAAAAATTTTCACCAATTTTCATTGAAACAATAAAGCTTAATTACAATTTTTTTAAATTAAAACAATTTAATATGATTAATGTAAACTTCAATTAAATCAAAATTAGTTTTATTTGGGTTCATTGTGTTCCAAGGTATTTTTCTGAATTTTCCTGTAATTTTTCGAGTTCGTTTGGTATTTATTTCGGCTTATTTGAATTTTTAGCCTTTTCTTAAATTCAAAAATTCAATTTCGTTTCCTATTCCTTCATGGGCCGAATTGGCTTAGCCCATCTCCTGTCTCCCCACCTCCATCCCCGCACCTTTCCCCGCCTACCTCCCCGCCTAGCCGCGCAGCCCAGCAGTGCTTCGGGCCAACCTGCCTCACCGAAACCCTAGCGGGTCTCACCCCCAGCCCAGCCGCGCTACCTCGGACCCACCTGGCAGCCACCGCCACCACTACTACACGTGCGCGTCGCATATGCGACACGGCCACCGCCCTTGGCTTCCTTCCGGCCATGCCCCGAGGCAATTTAAAGCCCAAGCCATCCTTGCGTTGCGCGTACTCCATTCCATCACGTCCATGCCCTAGCCATCGTCGCCCAGAACGCCGCCAAGTGTCATTGCCTCGTCTTTCTTCTCTAGAACCAATGCCGCCTTGCTGCGCCTGATCTCTGTCGACGCAGCTCCTCGAGTCGTTGCAAACATGTCATCGCGATTGCCATCTCTATCTTCTTTGCGTGCGGACATGCCTGTGACGGCCGAAACCTTGCCATCATGTTCCCTGTCGCCTTGGTGCGTCTCTCGAGCATCTACTCATGTCATTTCGTGTTCCACCTCACAATCTACTCATGACATCCTCCAATTTTGAGTTTTGTTCACCGTGCACCAAGATTCAAGCCATCTTCTTCGCCTCTGGCAGCCGCCCCTTCGCTTTTGAATTTTGCCACCGGTTAGCCTCTGCCTTCATGTTCACCACCTTCATCCTCACCTTCCCCGCACCATGTTCTACCTAGTGCGCATGTCCTCGTTGTTGGTCCATGACCACAGTGCCATCGCCGCCGCCGCTTTCCTCTTCGCTGCTGGCAATTGCCGTCGAATCTCGCAGCCGCATCCATGTCATTGTGATCGTCTTTGCCTCCTCTTTGCGATGCGTCGATCCGCCGCCTTCACCATGACCCCAACGCTAACGACCATCAGGCTCAGTGTGTCGCCACCTCGCTGCCACGCCGAGCCACATCACCATCCTCGTCAATGCCACTCACCTCCCACGTGATGTGTCCGCCTCGTCGCGAACACGCGGCGCACACCACGCCGACCGCCTTGCCACATTGTCACCTTCCTTCATCACCACATCATTACCTCAACACCCACATCACCATCCCATCTTTGCCACCTTAGCTCCGCTTCACCTCGCCATTGCCTACGTGGCACACCAAGCCTAACCTTATTTCTTTCTTACATGCGAGTCCCACATGTCGTCAACCTCGGTCAACCCTTATCCATGAGCTTGGTCGATCGTGGACTAGCACCTTCCGTGGACATGGTCCACGGACGATGGCCCACATGTCGACCTCTAAGCTTTTCTCGAATTTCTGTTATTCCAAAATCCATAAATTCGGTTGGTCCCACTTGTCATCCTCTCACCCATTTTTCCAAAATTCATGAAAATAAAGATCCCGGTAATGTTCCTTTGACCCCACCTATCAGTGACTCATACTCCACTCAATTTTCTTTTTCCAGATTTTCTTTCCTGACCAAATTTCCGGAAGCTCGTTCTTCCTCATACAAACTCCGATTGAACTCGTTAAAGTTTCTAAATTCATCTAAAATCAACACCTACCTTCTAGTACCTTTGATTTAAATTTACAGTTCATTTGAATTGTCTTTTTGATTTTTTGGCTTTTATGCTTTATCTCTCGTTAGACATTGATGTTAGCAAAGCAAGTTGTGATTTGATCATATTATACCCAATTTTATAAAATTACTTTGATTCAAATTATTGCATGCTAGGTCAATTATCAAATGTTTTACTATTTAAGAATTAGCAATGCAACTGTCGGGACCCCAGGTATGCAATCCCAGGACCCTCTGTGCATTCTGAACTAGTCCCAAATCAGTAGCTAGCTCGCACAGTTACAACATCGGTGTAATCACAACCATACAACAAAATAATGATGAAGCGGACAAATTAATATTACTTAGTAGCAAAAGGGACCTTATGGTCAAGTCTTACAGAGTACGCCACACCGGGCTTAGCACCTAAAGACAACTTGTAGCGGAAACATAATATCTCGTGGAGGCCACACGACATGCCCATAGGCAATCGAGTGGAGGACGCGACCTAGTTCGCAAAGTCTTCCAGATACTCCTCTTCATAATACTCCAGGTTCCCTAGTTCTTCTGTGGGGATTAATCACACAGAGCACAAGCTGTGAGTACTTTGAATGTACTCAGCAAGTCACAGGGAAATGTATGCAATTAATATTCATGCGAGGCTAGACAAGGATAGCTTTATCTTTACTTTGCGAGAGCGATATTGTGATAAATACAATAAGTAGATTGAAAGCACAATTTAAAAGATTAATACATAAGTAATTCAGTGTTTTGCAACAACTAGAGATCAACCCAACCTTTACATCCACACCATAATTCCCACCATTTTAATGAAAATATCTACCCCTTGCGTGAAATCTCTGGGTATGTCCGTAACCGGGGACATGGCTATTCGAATAGTTTTTATACACTCTGCAGAGGTTGTACAGCTTTACCCATAAGAGATAATTGACTTGTAATGTCCGTCTGACACACTATCGAAGGTGTGCGACTAAGTCATTATCACAAGGCTTTTACAAAGCTCTGTTTTGACTCGGTTCTGCTTGCTAAGGATTCGCTTCTGACGGGTCTTACTCCCGCCAGATTCATGCCCCCTCTTGCGCCGTTCTCAACCAAAATAAAACCAACTCAAAACATTGCTAATTAGTTGGCCAGGTCCACCCCATCCTGGACATGTGGTTGCACGATATGATCTAGATCAATGGTTCAAGGTTAAGTCCTTAGTTGGCTGCTCAGGCGAGACTAATCCACGTCCCAATATGCATTACGGCACCTACACTTACCACCATCCACTCGCCCAAGCATAAAATATTTTCGGTTCAACCCGACCAAAGACCACACTAGCCTTGGCACAACATCTTTTAATAAAAGTGGCCGCGCCACAATTCCATAATTCATTTAGTCATGTTTATTCAAACAAGCATGTGATCATGAGTCCCAACGTACTACTATAGTATGGCTAAGCATAATACGATACCCGTGTTGGTAATTTATCAATGTCCAACTAAAAATGATCCCTCCTATCGTGTCCAAGGGTTCATGTCATTCAAAGGTACATGTTGATAGCAATTTGTCATAGAGGCATACATCAATTGGGCAATTATCTACTCCTGAAACCATTTTATATAAAACTAGCAATGCATGCTTATATCAAACAATATACTTTTGAAAAAAAATGGGTTCAATATGATCAACTCAATTTAACTCAATATGATCAACTATTTTATACTTTTTGGTTTGATTGAAGTTGGATTAACTCAATTTAAATGGTTTTGATTTTTAATTTTAATTTAAGTTTTGCAACACAATAAAATCAATCGTTAATTTTATTTTGAAAATTTTCAAAACTCGCAAATTAGGATGTTACAAACTTACACCTTAAAGGAATCTCGACCCAGATTCGAGTGACTAGAGAATAGGTGCGGAACTCGGCCTTGTGTCATCTTCACGCTCCCAAGTGGCTTCCTCTACAGTGTGGTTGCTCCACTGATCCTTACAGAAACGAAGGATCTTGCTTCGGGTTACACGCTCGAACACTTACAAAATCTTGATGGGTTGCTCCTTGTAGGTGAGGTCTTCCTGCAAATCAACTGCTTCTAGCGGCATCTGCTCTTCTAGCACACGCAGATATTTCTTCAATTGAGACACATGGAAGGTGTCATGCACATCTGACAGCTGAGGCGGAAGCTCCAATTGGTAAGCAACTTCTCCTCTTCTAGCTAGGATTGGGAAAGGTCCAATGTATCTTGGTGTAAGCTTCCCGCTTACTCTGAAACGACGCATTCCTTTGAGAGGTGAAACCTTCAGATACATGATCTCAAAGCAAAGCTAAATCCGACGACGGTTATCGACATAGCTTTTACGCTGAGTCTGATTTGTCTTAGCTTTTTCTGATTGCCCGAACTTGATCTTCGGCTTCCTTTAGGATGTCAGGTCCAAGTACTTGTCTATCCCCTGTTTAGGTCCAATACAAGGGCGTTCGACACTTTCTTCCGTAAAGGGCTTCAAACGGGGACATTTGTAGGCTTGATTGATGACTGTTGTTGTAGAAAATTCTGCATAAGGTAGCATCTGATCCCAACTGGTTTGGTTCTCTAGAGAGCAGGCTCTTAACATATCTTCTAGGATTTGATTCACTCTTTCTGTCTGTCCATCTATCTAAGGATGGTAGGCTGTACTGAAACTCAAGTTAGTGCCCAAAACGCTATGCAGCTTTTGCCAAAATCTCGAGGTAAACTGGGATCCTCAATCCGACACGATCTTCTTTGGTACTCCATGCTGGCATACTATCTTTGCCATATACAATTCTGCAAGTCTGTCTCCTGAGTAGGTAGTCTTGACTAGGACAAAGTGAGCAACTTTTGTCAGGCGATCTACAATTACCCAAATAGAATAATATCTAGCTCTTGTTCTTGGCAGACCGGTGATGAAGTCCATGCCAATTTCTTTCCATTTCCATTCGGGGATCTACAAGGGTTGTAGGAGTCCAAAGAGGTCTCGATGCCAGCTTTAACTCATTGGCAAACATCACACTGTACTATGTATTCAGCAATTTCTCGCTTCATACTGGGCCACCAATACATTTCCTTAAGATCTTGATACATTTTAGCACTTCCAGGGTGAATGGAATACAAGGTTTCATGAGCTTCCTTGAGTATCAATTGCTTGAGTCCCTTTTGGTCTGGTACACAAATACGCTTATCGAACCAAATGGCTCCTTGCTCATCTTCTGAAAATCTTATAGACTTACCCTTCTTCATGTTACTCTTGATTTCCTTGATATCTGCATCTTCGATCTGAGCTTCCCTGATCTGACTCTGTAGAGTTGGTTGCACTTCCAAAGCAACCAAATAACCTTCTTCAACCAATTCAAGCTTAAGTTTCTGAAACTCTTCATGTAGTGCTGGCTGACTTTCCTTGATCATCAGAGTATTGCAATAGACCTTTCTACTTAAAGCATCTGCTACAACATTAGCTTTGCCTGGGTGGTAATGGATTCCAATGTTGTAATCCTTGATCAACTCTAACCATCTTCTTTGCCTCATATTGAGATCAGCTTGGGTGAAAATGTACTTCAAGCTCTTATGATCGTGTAGACTTCACAACGATTACCAATGAGGTAATGACGTCATATCTTCAAAGCATGCACCACTACAGCCAATTCTAGATCATGGGTGGGATAATTTACTTCATGAGGCCTCAATTGACGTGAAGCATATGCTACTACCTTCCTTTCCTGCATCAGGACACAACCGAGACCCTGTCGCGATGCATCACAGTAAATCTCAAAATCCTTTCGGACATCTGGCAAAGTCAACACTGGAGCGGTGGTCAAGCGCTTCTTCAATTCTTGAAAACTTTGCTCACATTCAGGTGTCCAAGAAAATTTCTTTTCCTTCTTTAATAGCTGAGTGAGGGGTCTTGCTATCTTCTTGAAACCTTATATAAACCGGCGGTAGTATCCTGCCATACCAAGGAAGCTTCTGATATGAGGTACTGACTTAGGTGATTCCTAATTGAGCACATCCTTGACTTTACTGGGGTTGATGGCGACTCTTTTTGCAGACATGACGTGTCCCAGAAAAGTAACTTCCTTCATCTAAAACTCACACTTGCTGAATTTGGCATAGAGTTGATGATCTCTAAGCCTAGTCAGAATCAGGCGAAGGTGTCCTTCATGCTCTTCTTCATTCTTGGAATATATTAGAATGTCGTCAATGAAGACAATGACGAACTTATCTAAATACTCCATGAATACTTTATTCATTAAGTTCATAAAGTAAGCAGGGGCATTGGTCAATCCAAAAGACATGACCGTGAACTCATATAGTCCATATCGGGTGGAGAAAGCTGTCTTGGGTATATCCTCTTGACGAATCTTCAACTGATGGTATCCTGACCTTAAATCTATCTTAGAAAACACTCCGGCTCCTTTCAGCTGATCAAACAAATCATCGATCCTGGGCAGAGGGTACTTGTTCTTGATGGTGACTTCGTTGAGTGAGCGATAATTCACACACATCCTTTGGGTACCATCTTTCTTTGCAACAAAGATAACCGGGTCCCCAAGGTGAGGAACTGGGTCGGACAAATCCTTTTTCTTGCATCTCTTCGATTTGCTTCTTCAGCTCGACCAAATCATCAATAGGCAGGCGGTATGGTCTCTTGGAAATTGGTGCGGTTCCTGGAACTAGGTTGATAACAAACTCTAGGTCCCTGTCTGGTGGCATTCCAGGTAATTCATTAGGAAAGACATCTGAAAATTCTCTGACTACCGGTACATCTCCCAAGGATAGGGTCTTGACATTGTAGACTAAAGCTCCATCATGCTTCTTCATGGGGGCTTCGAATTTTACTTTAGTCCCAACTGGACTGACCAATGTGATACTTCTACCACCACAATCCAAAACTGCTTGGTGATCGGCAAGCCAATCCATACCAAAATCACATCTAGGGATTTGGTGTAAATGATTATCAGGTTGGCTAGGAATTCTACCCCTTCTATGATCATTTTAATTTGTGGGCAACCCTGGTTCGCGCTTAACTCTGAACCGGGGGATTGAACCAACAAGGCAGTCTTAAGGTTTGAAACCTTCAACTGATGCTTTGTAGCAAAAATCCGCGAAATAAACGAATGCGAAACTCCAGAATCAAACAGAATAGTAGCATGTACTGAATTTACTAGAAACTTACCCAGCACAACGTCCAGGGCTGTCTGGGCTTCCTCCACTGTGATGTGGTTCACACGGCCTCTTTCATAAGACTGAGGGGTCTTAGCTGGTGCAGCTGGAGTTTGAGGTGCTCCATGTCCGGCTCCAGGCATGGGGGTTCTGGTTGGAGTAGCTCCCAAGTTGAATCTGACGGGCGAAGGACCTTGCTTCACGATTACTAAGCGTAGTTGTGAGGACCCGGTTTATTAAACATCTTGTTTAACCATCCACTTGGTCCTAACGATACAAATCAAATAAACCAAGCCTCGAGATATGTATACTTCCAAATGGTATACACACCGCTACAAAATCATGCATCAATTCCATTCATACACATAGAGCGAAGCAAAAGCAACAAGCGAAAGACATAGATAATATAAAGAGTTATTACAAAAGAGAGGCCGACCAGGCCAAAATTCAAAAGATAAGTAAATACACAGTGGAAGCAAAATGGCCATAAGATGGCGATAAACAAAAGCCAATCGGTGTGCCTTTACCACAAGGCAACCAACCGGACCGCCAAGCTAATCGTCCCAAGCAATGCGCAACACTGACTCACAAAAGTGAGGCCCTTGGGGCTCACATTCTTCCTCTGCAACAATTAATATTAAGCAAGCGGATGAGTACAAAACTTGTTTTTGTACTGCAAGACCTGACGTGTGAGATAACGAGAACTATAATTAACTACATGCAAGCTTTATTTAAGTGGATGAGGCTTTGGACTTATTTTCAAAGCATAAAGCAAGTTTTCATTTGCAATAAGGTAATAGATTCAAAGCAAGTTTGCAATTAACTTTTATTGTTCAAATAAAGAGAGACAATAATAACATAGATAGAGAACAACACCAACCTAGAAGTGACTAACCCATAGTCACCACAACAATAGCATGAAGTACCCTTCATACCACCCATGTCAAGTTTAAGTTTTTAAAAGGTTGTAGTCTAGTTCTTGTGGGAAATAACCAAGCGTGTCCATAACCTAGGGCGAGGCTATTCGAATAGTTTTAACCTGCAGGGGTGTACCAATGTACCCACACGATAGACCGCCTTTCCACGACCACGGTTAGCACACTTCCTTTGGTATGCGAGGCATGGCTAAGTCTAACAAGGCGCTTTCCAATGGGCGATGCTAATTAAGAGCCGCAACCCACGGGAGAAAGACACATTAAGCAGCCTAACCGGTGCGCTAATGCTCCCCTCAACACCACAAACACACACACACAGGAACACACCCACCGACCAGCTCATAATTAACACCTCCCAAAGTACTTAGTCAAGAGAGGTTCCATATCCCCTCGTGTGGTTATACGCACTAATTGCTTGGATCAATGGCACAAGTAACTTTCGGTCCTTAGGGACTTAGGCACCATTCGATCACACCCAACAGATCACCCAACATACCATTGTGCCCAAGCCAAGATATAATTTTTGTTTTTGATTTTGATTTGCAAAATGGTAAAACACAAGGTTGGACATAATGGAATAATATAAGTATTTGTGTGATCAAGATCACCGACTAAGTCGATGATCGCCCAATACTACCGATCCTAGGCATGGCTAAGCAATATTTATTCGAAATCTACTAAGTGACAGAGCTCATCCAACGAACTCTAATCACGACAAATAACCTAGGCTTAGGTAGTAGAGGATATTGATTTACCTACAGTTATGCAACTAGGGATTAACTAATCAATTTAACACCCAAATAGCAATGCATACATAAAGTTTAAACAAAGTATTAGACTTTAAAAGTAATGGGATTGAATGGAAATGATCAAGCTGCTTGCACGCTTCTTTGTTGCTCAATTGGTTGCGGAGGGTCGTTCTCGGGTTACTGCAAATATCGAATCCTAAGCGAAAGAACGAAAACAACCAATAAGGCGAGCAACACTTAAATGAAAAAGCAAGCAACAATTATCCAAATGCGTGAAATTTACACACAAGGTAGAATATGGATATACCTAGACATAGAAACTGGAAAAACCTAATTTGGATTTGTGGTGCAAAGATATTCCCTAAAACCTATTTTAGGCCATAATTAGCACTGTAGCAAAAATATTTTCTAGGAAGATCTTGAAGCTGAAATTTTTATGGTAGCTACCTACTGGTTTAGTGGTAACCCATATAAAATTTCAGGTCATTTGAAGTTATAAAGAATTAGTTATGATTTTCTAAGTTCTAAAACTAGGACATCATTTATATCATTAGCAAAGACCACTAGCAAACTGGTCCTTCACTAAAGTTCATCCCCAAAGGAAATTAACAAAATTTAGTTCGCTCTATTTGGACTTACAGAGAACAAGTTATGGATTTTCTAAGTTTTATAGCATTTTAGAATATTTACTTAGAAATTTGAAAAGGCTAAAATCGATTCACAACATTTACGGTTCTTAACGAGGCCTAGAAACATTTCTATATTAATCTCTAGCTTAAAGGAAAATTAATACTACTAAATTCACCCAAAAGGATTTATAATGAAAAGATATGAATTTCTAAAGTTTTAACAACATTTTTCAAGTAGAAAGATAAAGCTCACCGAGGAATTTTATATCCCTCAACCGAAAAGAAAAGGCGTGGCTCAAAGTGGGCGATTAAAGATCCGACGGCCTCGCGATCGCCGATTCAACATGCGCCAGCCGCGACCGTTGGATTTGATTCCAACGATCGGATCATTGCGACCTTGGACGGTCAATTGCTCGCACAACACGGACCGTTGATCAAGCGATGAAGAGTGGGATGGAGGAGCCTTCGGACGGTCCAATTGCTCCCACGATCCGACCACGGATCCAATATCGAGCGGTGAGGTTGATTGGGCGTTTATGATTTGAAGCAGGCTCTCGACAATAGGGGCCCAGCGGTGGCGACTCAAGTCACATGGCGGGTTCAAGCGCGCGCGCACGGGAGGGGTTTGAAAATGGCGGGCCTGGTCGATGGCGAGTGGGCCACGCTGCGTGGTTTAGCGCACGGGGGGATTAAAATGTGCGGGCCCACCTGTAAGCGACTGAGGAGGTGGGTTTAAGAAGCTAATGATTACTAACCCATGATTAACAATGATTATCATTAATGAACGCCATTACTGTGTCCGAACGATATTACGGCACTGCCGTTTTCGTCCGACAACAAAACCGAGGGCACCCTCCGGCTTGTCGCCGGCGACCCAAGGCACGGCGGTGGAAACTAAGTGCCAAAATGGAACCGCAATAGCATAACGCACACACCGGGACCATCCACACCGTCGGTGGTGGCCCAGAACGGCGGTGAGTCGGCGGTGAGCGCCGGTGACCAAACGGCCGAAATGCGAAAACGCTCAAAGCTCGCCTTGATCCCAGTAGCGGATGCCACGGCTTCTAGGGACTACTAGAAGGCTACGAGGGTGCGGAGGTGCGAGGAGGTCGGAGCGACTCGGCGGCGAAGAGCGGCGCCGACACGAAAGAAAAAAGTGGAGATGGCGGCTTTGAGCAAAATGGGGAGACGGGTCATCACAACACCTTCATAATAGCTCAGAGATGCCACATGAGCAAGGAATTAGAAAAAGAAGCTCCTTACCGGAGAGGAGGAAGAAGGGGGTGATTCGGTTTGCAGAAGCAATTCCCCAAATTGAGCTGCTCCTGTGAAAGCAAACTACAATTAAGTTAGGGTTTTGCTCCAAGAAGTAAGGGACACAAACCGAAGCAAGAAGAAGGGAAGAAAAGCCTTTGGGCGCGGGTTGCAGGAGCTCCAGCTCAACAATGGCGGCGAAAGGGTTACGGAGATTTGGGCTCAAGCAAGCAAAGAGAGTGCGAGTGGAGCTCAAGGGGTGTAAAGAAAACTCACGAAGGTCTTGAGGGCTTAAGTGGCGAGGAACGAAGAAGCGGCGCACACGCTCGGGATGGTCTTGGTCCACGGCGTCTGCGGTCGCTCGGGCGGCGGGGCGAGTAAGCTCGGCGACTCACGAGGCGGTGCAGCGTGCATTTAATGCGGCTGCGAGAGGAGCCGTTTAAAGGGCTCAAGGAGGTGACAAGGCACCCCTCCTCTCACCGCCATGGCGTCTGAGCACGCGCGCGCGTGTGGAAGGAGGAAGATGACCCGCCGACGCGGCGGGCCCGATCACCCCGCACAAAGCGGCTCGAGTCCAAAGTGTTTTAGTGGGTTGAGCCCAACCCCATTAGATCTTGGCCGCGGATGAGATTTGAGCGGCCACGATCGATCGCTAATTGTAAAGGCGAAGTGAGCCGAGTGCGGTCGTGTGCGGTTGGATCGAATCAACGGTGAGAATCACATGGCAACCGGAGTTGTCCGAATGCCTACGAATGAGAGCCGTCCGATGGAGATCTAACGGTGATGATGCGCGCCGCTCGACCGCGCGGGTGCGATTAGTTGGCTCGGTCGAGTCAAGTGACTCGAGCAGAGCGACTCGAGTCAATGAGCAGTACAACCAGTTAAGGTTTGATTTTTAAACCTGGAACTTTGGGGATTTAATTGAGGCATCAAATCAACTCCAAAATTTATGAAATTTTAACTGGAGCTTCCTGACTTAAGGATTAACCTTCCCTAAAATTTCCAGAGGTTTTTGTGCACTGGGAATTTCTCAAAAATTTCCAGAAGGTTAAGACAGAGGTTTGACCAAGGTTTGACTTGCCTCTAAAATATTTCAATTAATTTCAAAATTATGAAATAATTCAGAGGTGTTACCAAGCCACCCTAGAACCAGGAAAATTATTTCCAAGGGTTTGACAAAAGATTTGACCAAGGAGGTTGTTGACTTGATAATTGAGGCTTTTGATTTTGAATTTCCCAAAATTCCTTTACAAGAATTTCAGAAAAGTTTCAAGAGTAAAAGGATGAAGGAAAAGTTTTAATTTACCCTCAATTTCTTACATTTGAAACACAAGCCAAAATTTGGGATGTTACAAACCTCCCCCTTACAAAAATCTCGTCCAGAGATTTGGTTCACTCGGAAAAGAAAGAGGGTAGTGCACGAAGGCGATCTTCTTGCTCCCAAGTAGCCTCATCCTCGGAATGGTTTGACCACTGAACTTTAAGGAACTTAATGGTCTTGTTCCTTGTCCTTCGCTCGGCCTCCTCGAGTATGCGAGCAGGTGCTCGCGATAGGTCAAATCTTCTGAACATCAAGAGTTTCCACGGACTTCCTCCGTTGGAACACGGAGGCACTTCTTTAGTTGGGACACATGGAACACATCATGTACCCCGCAAGTGCAGCGAGTAACTCCAACTTGTAGGCAACGGCTCCCTTCTTCTCGATAACACGGTATGGACCGACATATCGAGAGCCAATTGCCCTTGACACCAAAACGCGGTGACCCTTGGAGGAGAAACCTTGAGATAAGCGAAGTCATTGGGCTCAAAGCTCAACTCACGGCGGCGGCGATCCGCATAGCTCTTTTGCGGATTGAGGTGTGCGTAGCGATCACGAATGAGTGGACTTGACCCTCGGCCTCATTAATCGAGTCGGGCCAAAGAAAGGTCTTTCACGGTCTCGAGACCAGTTCAACGGGGTTCTACACTTTTTCCGTATAAGGCCTCAAATGGTGCCATGCGAGGCGGCTTGAAACTGTTGTTATAAGAAAACGGCGAATGGCAAGCACTTCTCCCAATGCTTCCCATAGGAAAGGACACAAGCTCGCGACATGTCCTCCAAAACTTGGTTGACCCTCTCGGTCGACCATCTACATTTTGGGGTGATATCTTTGTCTTTGAAAAAACGAGTTCCATAGCTTCTTGCAAGCTATGCGTAAGCGAAGTGAAGATGGAACCACGATCGAAGCGATCGTCTTGGTACCCCATGCAAGCTCACGATCTGGCGATATAGAGCTCGCAAGGTGGCCAGTGCGAATCTTGGTCTTGGTGGAAGAAAGTGTGCCACTTTCGTCAAGCGGTCAATGATGACCCAAATGGCATCATTGCCCTAGGTGACTGGGTAGGCGGTGATAAAATCCATCGGCCGAATCCCACTTCCACTCGGAATGGGCAAGGGTGAAGCAATCGGTCGGGGGCGATGCTCGGCCTTGACACGGCGACACCGTCGCATTCGGCAACGAACCTTGCGACTTCCCTCTTCATCCGGGTCCACCAAAATCTCTGGCGGAGATCATGATACATCTTTGTGGCCCCGGGATGAATGGACAGGGGAGAATCGTGGGCTTCGCGGAGGATCAAATCCCGCAACTCCTTGTCCTTTGGAACCACGAGGCGTTGCCCGAACCTCACAATACCAAGCTCATCTACAGAGAAGCACTTGGTTGTTCCATTCCTGACATTTTCCCTGATGTGGTTCACTCCAACATCGGCTCGCCAGGCGGACGTGATTCGATCCACGAGGTTGGTTGTACAACCAAGGCGGCGAGGAACCATGCTCAACCAAACCCAAGTTGAGGCAGCTGGAACTCCTCGGAAGGGGTGATGCTCTTGAAGCAACAATGCATTGCAATGCGCTTTGCGACTAAGCGCATCTGCAACGACATTAGCCTTGCCCGGATGGTAGTGAATACCCATGTCATAGTCCTTGATCAACTCCAACCATCTCCTTTGCCTGAGGTTCAGATCTGGTTGGGTGAACAAATACTTTAAGCTTTTGTGATCCGAATACACTTCACAGCGATTACTGGATTAGGTAATGTCGCCAAATCTTAAGTGCATGGATCACGCCGCCAACTCAAGTCATGGGTAGGATAGTTGAGTTCATGAGGTCTCAATTGCCTTGATGCATAGGCCACTACCTTGCCTTCTTGCATAAGGACACAAGCGAGGCCTCGGCGAGAAGCGTCACAAAAGATATCGAAGCCGGCGGACATCGGGAGAACAAGAGCGGGGCGGTGGTCAATCGCTTCTTAAGCGCTTGGAAACTTTCCTGCAATCAGCGGACCACGAGAACTTCTTGTCCTTCTTGAGCAACTCCGTCATCGGCCGCTATCTTGGAAGTTCTCGATAAGCGGCGATAATATCCCGCTAAACCAAGAAAACTTGAACCGGTGACCGAAGTGGTGACTCGAGAAAGCACGTCGATCTTGCTAGGATCCACGACCACGCCTCTGCCGAAAGAATATGGCCTAAGAAGGCTACTTCCTTCAACCGACGCACACTTGCTTTGAACCGCATCGATTGGTGCTCACGAAGCTTGCCCAACACAAGCCTCAAATGCTCGGTGTGTTCTTCATCGCTCTTGGAGTAGATAAGGATATCATCGATGAAGACCACAACGAACCTATCCAAATACTCCATGAACACCGAATTCATGAGGTTCATGAACAATTTGGAGCATTGGTTAAGCGAATGACATGACGGTATACTCGTACAAGCCATAACGAGTAGAAAAAGCCGTCTTGGAATATCCTCGGTCGAATCCGAAACGATGATATCCCACTCTCGAGATCAATCTTGGAAAAGCGAGCTCGGTTAATTGATCGAAGAGGTCATCGATACGGGGCAAAGGGTACTTGTTCTTTACCGTTACTTCATTAAGTGGGCGGTAATCAACGCACATGCGCAGCGTCTTGTCCTTTTCGGGACAAGATTGCCGAGCATCCCCAAGGAGATGAGCTAGGCGGATGAAACCCTTCTCTTCAAGCTCACCTAGTTGCTTCTTCAACTCCACCAACTCAAGCCCGGGTCCATTCGGTAAGGCCTCTTTGAAATCGGGCGATGCAGGAACCAACTCAATGACAAACTCGAGGTCTCATCTTGGTGGCATCCACGGAAGGTCGTCGGGAAGACATCAACAAAGTCACATACCACTGGGACTTCACTAATATCTAGAGGCGGCTTCGCCGAGCGAAGAGATGCGGATCCTGCGACGCGGCTAAAAGCGAACACTGCTCGCGCCGGAAGGATGGTGAGGTAGATGAGCCTCCTAGCGCAATCAATTTGTCCCATGTCTTTGAGACAACCAATCCATGCCTAGGATTACATCTAAGCTCGCCGATCGAAGGAGGATAAGGTTTGCCAAGAATCCTACCCCTTCTATCTCAACGAGGACATCCCTACACTCAGTTCAGCTCTCAACTCCGAACCGGGAGAGCGAATGGCAGCGGGACCAACAATGGAGTAAAGAAGACCTCCCAGCAGAGCAAAGACTCGAAACAAAAGAATGAGATGCGCTGAATCAAACAAAAGCGTAGCGAGGAAAGAGTTAACAGAAAGGGTACCCAACACGGCGTCGGTGCCTCTGTGCCTCCTCGCGGAGATGAGGTTGACGCGGCCACTACCCACGCCTTGGGTAGCGGGGACAACCTTCCGATCACGAGAAGAACCACCTCCTCCCGCGCGTCCTCCATTAGGGCGAGGGCGCTCGATCTATTAAGGCAACTATTGGCATAATGCCCTACGGTTGCACGAAAAGCAAGTGACCGGCGGCCGGATTGCGGGGCCACCTGCTGGTTGCAGCGCACGTGGCGGGGCACGGCTGCGGAGGCGGCGGTGCTGGCGGCCTCGGTGGTAGGAAGCCACGAGCGGGCCTGGGTAGGCCCGACACGAGGACGAGAGGCGGCTGTGCGGACCATTGGGCCTCCCACTTGCGCTTGCGGGACTCGCGGCGCCTTGGCCTTGTGCTCGGCAACAATGGCCTTGTCTACCAAGGCACGGAAGTCGACAAAGTCCACAATGGAGAGCTGTCTTGCGGCTCCTCGGACAAACCCTCCATGAACTTCTCTGCTTGGCCTCATCGGTGGCCACCTCGGATGGAGCATAACGAGCCAAGTGGTTGAACTCGTGAATACTCCATCGCGACTTACGCCCTTGCTTGAGCGCGAAACTCCTTCTTCTTGACTTCATCAAGCGGCGGGGATGTGAGCTCGGCGGGGCGCCGTCGGAACTCATCCCAAGAGACGGTGTGGCGGCGGGCTGCATGGCCAAGTTCTCCCACCGGGAGAGTCTTGCCCTGAAGGCGATGGGAGGCAAAGAGTGCCTGTCTGGTCGAAGAGCGAGCAACGTCGAGCTTACGCTCAACTTTGGCGCGGCCAGTCATCTGCGTCCAATGGGTCCTCGGACACGGAAGCGTGGGGTGAGTGCGAAAAAACTCGGCAAGGCCCCACGGGGCGATGTCCCCCCTGCCGGATCACGAGGCACCGGAAGAGGCGGAGGTGTTGCGGCGCAATAACATCCAGCAGGACCCTCCTGTCCTCTCGGCGGTTGCGCTCGATCGGAGAAGGACCTCGGCCATGGTCGGAGGAGGCGGAGCTCCTCATCCAATCTAGGTCTGCGACCACGGCGCTACGAGTACCTCGACCATCTGCTTTAAGAAACTTAGGTTAGAAACCAAAGCACTAACATTAGAAGTTGATGGGCGAAAAGCTAACGATTAGGGAATGAGACATCACCTAACCGAAAGCCAAAAACAACAAGTAACAACTTTAAATGTTTCCAAAGAAGCTCCAAAACAGCAAGGAAACTCCAAACCAAGCTCAACTTCTCAATGCCATTAACCCGTATTGAATGAGCGAGTAATAGTGTGAGAAGATAAAAATTTCAGCACACTACAACCAGCCTAACACTACTCAAGAACAAGGTTAAGGCGATAAAAATAACGTTAGATACTTAGCTAACTAGTATCACATCTTACCCTTTTATTCCCACAAGTTTTACTTGGTTAATCTCTTATTTTCTACCTGGTTAGAACCTCTGAGCTGCTGTCAGGAAATTGAATGACCGCTGTCAGTTTGCATCCAAGCCTCCTAATTGAAATCTTCAACCGGAGCTTCAAAACCTTGTAGAGGCGGCTAACATTTCAATTTGCCAAGCTCATTGGTCCCAAACCCAATTGTCGATAATGACTATCTTTTGAGAGAAGGAAAGGGAAAACACTTTTAAAACTCAAATTAGAGCAAGGCGAGAGAAAAAAGCTAAGATAGGTAAGAAATAAAATCGAGAACTTACTTAAGCTTTCACAAATCATTTGACCCTTTGAAAATAAGGTTTTCAAAATATCCTAAGGGCGACCAAGCTTGGGTTACTACGGTCGGAATGGCTCGATACCAACTTTGTGAGGACCCGGTTTATTAAACATCTTGTTTAACCATCCACTTGGTCCTAACAGTACAAATCAAATAAACCAAGCCTCGAATATGTATACTTCGAAATGCAGTATACACACCCGCTACAAAATCATGCATCAATTCCATTCATACACATAGAGCGAAGCAAAAGCAACAAGCGAAAGACATAGATAATATAAAGAGAGTTATTACAAAGAGAGGCCGACCGGCCAAAATTCAAAAGATAAGTAAATACAGCGGAAGAAAAATGGCCATAAGATGGCGATAAACAAAAGCCAATCGGTGTGCCTTTACCCACAAGGCAACCAACGGACCGCCAAGCTAATGCGTCCCAAGCAGCGCCATAACCTGACTCACAAAAGTGAGGCCCTTGGGGCTCACCTTCTTCCTCTGCAACAATTAATATTAAGCAAAGCGGATGAGTACAAAACTTGTTTTGTACTCAAAACTGACGTGTGAGATAACGAACTATAATTAACTACATGCAAGCTTTATTTAAGTGGATGAGGCTTTGGACTTATTTTCACATAAAGCAAGTTTTCATTTGCAATAAGGTAATAGATTCAAAGCAAGTTTGCAATTGCTTTTATTGTTCAAATAAAGAGAGACAATAATAACATAGATGAGAACAACACCAACCTAGAAGTGACTAACCCATAGTCACCACAACAATAGCATGAAGTACCCTTCATACCACCCATGTCAAGTTTAAGTTTTTAAAGGTTGTAGTCTAGTTCTTGTGGGAAATAACCAAGCGTGTCCATAACCTAGGGCGAGGCTATTCGAATAGTTTTAACCCTGCGGGGTGTACCAATGTACCCACACGATGAGCCGCCTTTCCACCAGCCACGGTTAGCACACTTCCTTTGGTATGCGGGCATGGCTAAGTCTAACAAGGCGCTTTCAATGGGCGATGCTAATTAAGAGCCGCAACCCACGGAGAAAGACACATTAAACAGCCTAACAGGTGCGCTAATGCTCCCCTCCAACACCACAAACACACACACGGGAACACACCCACCGACCAGCTCATAATTAACACCTCCCAAAGTACTTAGTCAAGAGAGGTTCCATATCCCCTCGTGTGGTTATGCGCACTAATTGCTTGGATCAATGGCACAAGTAACTCGGTCCTTAGGGACTTAGGCACCATTCAGTCACACCCAACAGATCACCCAACATACCATTGTGCCCAAGCCAAGATATAATTTTTGTTTTCAGTTTTGATTTGCAAAATGGTAAAACACAAGGGTTGGACATAATGGAATAATATAAGTATTTGTGTGATCAAGATCACCGACTAAGTCGATGATCGCCCAATACTACCGATCCTAGGCATGGCTAAGCAATATTTATTGAAATCTACTAAGTGACAAGAGCTCATCCAACGAACTCTAATCACGACAAATAACCTAGGCTTAGGTAGTAGAGGATATTGATTTACCTACAGATTATGCAACTAGGGATTAACTAATCAATTTAACACCCAAATAGCAATGCATACATAAAGTTTAAACAAAGTATTAGACTTTAAAAGTAATGGGATTGAATGGGAAATGATCAAGCTGCTTGCACCTTGCTGTTGCTCAATTGGTTGCGGAGGAGTCGTTCTCGGGGTTACCGCAAATATCGAATCCTAAGCGAAAGAACGAAAACAACCAATAAGACGAGCAACACTTAAATGAAAAAGCAAGCAACAATTATCCAAATGCGACGAAATTTACACACAAGGTAGAATATGGATATACCTAGACATAGAAACTGGAAAAACCTAATTTGGATTTGTGGTGCAAAGATATTCCCTAAAACCTATGTTCGGCCATAATTAGCACTGTAGCAAAAATATTTTCTAGGAAGATCTTGAAGCTGAAATTTTTATGGTAGCTACCTACTGGTTTAGTGGTAACCCATATAAAATTTCAGGTCATTTGAAGTTATAAAGAATTAGTTATGATTTTTCTAAGTTCTAAAACTAGGACATCATTTATATCGTAGCAAAGACCACTAGCAAACTGGTCCTTCACTAAAGTTCATCCCCAAAGGAAATTAACAAAATTTAGTTAGCTCTATTTGGACTTACAGAGAACAAGTTATGGATTTTCTAAGTTTTATAGCATTTTTAGAATATTTACTTAGAGGCTGAAAAAGGCTAAAATCGATTCACAACATTTCTGGTTCTTAACAGGGCCTAGAAACATTTCTATATTAATCTCTAGCTTAAAGGAAAATTAATACTACTAAATTCACCCAAAAGGATTTATAATGAAAAAGATATGAATTTCTAAAGTTTTAACAACATTTTTCAGTAGAAAGATAAAGCTCTCCGAGGAATTTTATATCCCTCAACCGAAAAGAAAAGCGTGGCTCAAAGTGGGCGATTAAAGATCCGACGGCCTACAGCGCGCGGCCGATTCAACATGCGCTTGCGCGCACGTTGGATTTGATTCCAACGATCGGATCATTGCGACCCGGACGGTCAATTGCTCGCAACTTTGGACCGTTGATCAGCGATGAAGAGTGGGATGGAGGAGCCTTGGACGGTCCAATTGCTCCCACGATCCGGCCACAGATCCAATATCGAGCGGTGAGGTTGATTGGGCGTTTATGATTTGAGCGAGACTCACGACAATAGGGGCCCTTGGTGGCGACTCAAGTCACATGGCGGGTTCAAGCGCGCGCGCCGAGGAGGGGTTTGAAAATGGCGGGCCTGCAGTCGATGGCCGTGGGCCACGCCTGCGTGGTTTAGCGCGCGGGGATTAAAATGTGCGGGCCCACATGGCGGCGAGGAGGTGGGTTTAAGAAGCTAATGATTACTAACCCATGATTAACAATGATTATCATTAATGAAGCGCCATTCTGCGTGTCCGAACGATATTACGGCCGCTGCCGTTTCGTCGACAACAAAAGCGAGGCACCCTCCGCTTGTCGCATGGCGACCCAAAACGCGGCGGTGGAAACTAAGTGCCAAATGGAACCGCAATAGCATAACGCACACTGCGGGACCATCCACACCGTCGGTGGTGGCCCGAGCAGCGGTGAGTCGGCGGTGGCGCCGGTGACAAGCGGCGAAATGCGAAACGCTCAAAGCTCATAATGATCCGGTAGCGGATGCCACGGCTTCTAGGGACTACTAGAAGGCTACGAGGTTCGGAGGTGCGAGGAGGTCGGAGCGACTCGGCGACGAAGCGGCGCGCGCGCACCGAAGAGGAAAAAGTGGAGATGGCGGCTGAGCAAAATGGGAGACCGGGTCATCACAACACCTTCGTAATAGCTCGGAGATGCCACATGAGCAAGGAATTAGAAAAAGCTCCTTCTGGAGAGGAGGAAGAAGGGGTGATTCGGTTTGCGAAGCAATTCCCCAAATTGTTTGCTCTGTGAAAGCAAACTACAATTAAGTTAGGGTTTCTTTGCAAGAAGTAAGCGACACAAACGAAGCAAGAAGAAGGAAGAAAAGCCTGGAGCGCGGGTTGCAGGAGCTCCAGCTCAACAATGGCGGCCGAAAGGGTTACGGAGATTTGGGCTCAAGCAAGCAAAGAGAGTGCGAGTGGAGCTCAAGGGGTGTAAAGAAAACTACTGAAGGTCTTGAGGGCTTAAGTAGCCGAGGAACGAAGAGAGCAGCGCGCACACGCTCGGGATGGTCTTGGTCCACGGCGTCGCGATCGCTCGGGCGGCGGGAGCGAGTAAGCTCGGCGACTACGAGGCGGTGCAGCGGCGTGCATTTAATGCGCTGCGAGAGGAGCCGTTTAAAGGGCTCAGGAGGTGACAAGGCACCCCCCTCCCTCTCACCGCCATGGCGTCTGAGCGCGCGCGCGCGTGGAAGGAGGAAGATGACCGGCGGCGGCCAGCGGCCCACCGATCGCCGGCACAAAGCGGCTCGAGTCAAAGTGTTTTAGTGGGTTGAGCCCAACCCCATTAGATCTTGGCGCGGATGAGATTTGAACAGCCACGATCGATCGCTAATTGTAAAGGCCCGAAGTGAACCAGTGCGGTCGTGGCGGTTGGATCGAGAATCAACGGTGAGAATCACATGGCAGCGGAGTTGTCAGAATGCCTACGAATGAGAGCCGTCCGATGGAGATCTAACGGTGATGCCGCAGCGCCGCTCGACCGCGCCGGTGCGATTAGTTGGCTCGGTCGAGTCAAGTGACTCGAGCGAGCGACTCGAGTCAATGAGCAGTACAACCAGTTAAGGTTTGATTTTTAAACCTGGAACTTTGGGGATTTAATTGAGGCATCAAATCAACTCCAAAATTTATGAAATTTTAACTGGAGCTTCCTGACTTAAGGATTAACCTTCCTAAAATTTCCAGAGGTTTTTGTGCACTGGGATTTTCTCAAAAATTTCAGAAGGTTAAGACAGAGGTTTGACCAAGGTTTGACTTGCCTCTAAAATATTTCAATTAATTTCCAAAATTATGAAATAATTCAGAGGTGTTACCAAGCCACCCTAGAACCAGGAAAATTATTTCCAAGGGTTTGACAAAGATTTGACCAAGGAGGTTGTTGACTTGATAATTGAGGCTTTTGATTTTGAATTTCCCAAAATTCCTTTACAAGAATTTCAGAAAAGTTTCAAGAGTAAAGGATGAAGGAAAAGTTTTAATTTACCCTCAATTTCTTACATTTGAAACACAAGCCAAAATTTGGGATGTTCTGGTGAGTACCCCAATTCTTGTGGTTGAAACAGGTGATCCTGCGGCGGGATTGGTGTTTCTTGGAGGTTGGTTGTTGGTAGTGTTGTTGGGACTATGAAATCCTAGTGCGATCGGGGCGAGTGTCATTCTGTGGTCTTGAATGTGCGGGAGGAACAAAGCAGGCGGGGTATTTGTGAGGACCCGGTTTATTCGACTTATCTTGTGTAACCATCCACTTGGTCCCTAACAAGTACAAATCAAATAAACCAAGCCTCGAGATATGTATACTTCCTAAATCAGATATACACACCCTACAAAATCATGCATCAATTCCATTCATACACATAGAGCGAAGCAAAAGCAATAAGCGAAGACATAGATAATATAAAGAGAGTTATTACAAAGAGAGGCCGACAAGCCAAAATTCATAAAGACAAGTAAATACACACTGGAAGCAAAATGGCCATAAGATGGCGATGAACAAAAGCCAATCGGTGTGCCTTTACCCACAAGGCAACCAACCGGACCGCCAAGCTAATCGTCCCAAGCAGTAGCATAACCTGACTCACAAAAGTGAGGCCCTTGGGGCTCACCTTCTTCCTCTGCAACAATTAATATTAAGCAAGCGGATGAGTACAAAACTTGTTTTTGTACTCTTAAAACTGACGTGTGAGATAACGAACTATAATTAACTACATGCAAGCTTTATTTAAGTGGATGAGGCTTTGGACTTATTTTCAGACATAAAGCAAGTTTTCATTTACAATAAGGTAATAGATTCAAAGCAAGTTTGCAGTGCTTTTATTGTTCAAATAAAGAGAGACAAATATAACATAGATAGAGACAACACCAACCTAGAAGTGACTAACCCATAGTCACCACAACAATAGCATGAAGTACCCTTCATACCATCCATGTCAAGTTTAAGTTTTAAAAGGTTGTAGTCTAGTTCTTGTGGGAAATAACCAAGCGTGTCCATAACCTGGGGCGAGGCTATTCGAATAGTTTTAACCTGCGGGGGTGTACCAATGTACCCACACGATAGACCGCCTTTCCACCACCACGGTTAGCACACTTCCTTTGGTATGCGAGCATGGCTAAGTCTAACAAGGCGCTTTCCAATGGGCGATGCTAATTAAGAGCCGCAACCCACGGAGAAAGACACATTAAAGCGGCCTAACAGGTGCGCTAATGCTCCCCCAACACCACAAACACACACACACACAGAACACACCCACCGACCAGCTCATAATTAACACCTCCCAAAGTACTTAGTCAAGAGAGGTTCCATATCCCCTCGTGTGGTTAGTACGCAATAATTGCTTGGATCAATGGCACAAGTAACTCGGTCCTTAGGGACTTAGGCACCATTCCACACACCCAACCGATCACATCAACATACCATTGTGCCCAAGTCAAGATATAGTTTTGTTTTCAGTTTTTGATTTGTAAATCAATAAAACACAAGGGTTGGACATAATGGAGTAGTATAAGTAGTTGTGTGATCAAGATCACCGACTAAGTCGGTGATCGCTTAATACTACCGATACTAGGCATGGCTAAGCAATATTTATTCGAAATCTACTAAGTGACAAAAGCTCATCCAACGAACTCTAATCACAGCAAATAACCTAGGCTCGGGTAGTAGAGGATAATTATTTACCTCGATTATGCAACTAGAGGATTAACTAATCAATTTAACAACAAAATAGCAATGCATACATAGAAGTTAAACAAAATATTAGACTTTAAAAGTAATGGGATTAATGGGAAATGATCAAGCTGCTTGCACGCTTGCTGTTGCTCAATTTGTTGCGGAGGAGTCGTTCTCGGGGTTACCGCAAATGTCGAATCTAAGCGAAAAGCAAAAAGAAGCGAGAACAACCAATAAGGCGAGCAACACTTAAACAAAAGAGCAAGCAAAACTTATCCAAATGTGACGAAATTTATACACAAGGTAAAATACGAACATACCTAGACATAGAAACTGGAAAAACTTAATTTGGATTTGTGGTGCAAAAGATATTCTCTAAAAACCTAATTTCGCCATAATTAGCACTGTAGCAAAAATATTTTCTAGAAAGATTTTGAAGCTGAAATTTTATGGTAGCTACCCACTGGTATAGTGGTAACCCATATAAAATTTCAGGTCATTTGGAGTTAAAATGATTTAGTTATGATTTTCTAAGTTTTAAATCTAAGACATGATTATTTCCATATTAAAGACTACTTTGTAAAACCTATACTAAGCTAAAATATTTTAGAGATGCATTTATAGAACTTTAGTTTGTTAAATTTGGAGCTCTGAGAAAAAGATATGCAATTTTGAAGTTTAAAACAATTAATATGTTCAAATAAAAGCTCTGGGACTAAATGGAAAACCCATAAAAGCGGGAGGTCGTGGGCGTTGATCAAAGATCGCACGGCTCACGATCTCGATGCTAAAACCCACGACGAGCACACAGGCGCAAAGACCTCATCGCGCCAAGGGGAGGTCTTAGCCGTTGGATCTAGACTTGATGGTGCGAATCTAACGAGGAGGTCCTAGGCGGCAAGATCTAGCGAGGAGGTCTAAGCCGAGATCTTGAATCCAATGGCTACGACCGGTGCACGCACTGGCGCGACGCAAAGGAGGTCCTCGCGCCATCAGAGGTCGTGGCCGTCGGATCAAGATCCGGCGGTCCCGAGCACTAGGGGAGGTCCTAAGGGTAAACCTACGGAGGAGGTCCGGGCGGCTAAGATCTCACGGAGGAGGTCTTCAAGCGGTCTAGATCTCGGAGGAGGTCTTTAACGGACACGATCAAGTGAGGGAGGTCTGGGCGATCAAGATTGAGCGAGGGAGGTCTTGATCGGTGGGATTGACACGAGGAGGTCTTGGATGGCCAAGATCTTCTCGGGAGGTCCTAAGCGATAGGGTTTTATCGGAGGAGATCCGGCCAGTTGATTAGACCTAGGGAGGTCTTGAGCGGTCCCGGATCGACGCGAGGGAGGTCTGAGCACTAAGGATTTGACAAAGAGATCTAACGCCGATCTAATCAGGGAGGTCGTGAACGGCCAGGATCGAGCCTAAGAGGTCTGGCGGGGTTTTCTTTGTAAAGGCCACGGTGGCTTTACAAAGACGACCCGAGGTGGTCTCGAGGTGGTCTTTGCATAATGACCAAGGGGAGGTCTTTTGCAAAGAGGACCTCGGTGGAGGCCCAGAAGGTGGTTTTACAAAAATGACCTCGAGGAGGTCTTTTTGCAAGAGTGGTCCTAGCGGCTGGGATTTAACCAAGGTGGTCCTAGGCGGCTAGGATCAACTCAAGGGGAGGTCCTAGACACCGAGGTTTTGCGGAAAGAACCTAAGGCCCATATCTAATCTTGGAGAGGTCGTGAGCGGCCAAGATTAGTCCGAGGAGGTCCAAGAGTGGATTTAAAGCGCAGGACCTCGGGACAACGACAAAGGTGGCAGCTAAGACAAATTAAAAGCATCTAATGATTGACAATAAATGAATCAATCGGGAGCACTAAAAGATTTCGGACTTTAGTTCTAAACCCACGGCCCACACGTCGGTGACTCCACGGCACATATTAAGACACCATTAACGCGCAAATGATAAGCAATGATGAGCATTAAAGCTGTCAGAAGAACATGGCGACAACGGAGGTCTTGACTGACAAAACCAGCGTGTTCCTGACTTGCCGCGGCGATGTGGACCTCGTCGGCGAAACCAAGAACACGGATGAGTCCCAAATAGGAGGAGAACCTAAAGGTGCCAGCAGCTAGGGCTAAAGCGCACCCTACCGCGGCTGGCGGAGATGACCGAAGGAGGCTAAATGACAAGACGAAAAGCTACCGAGGTTCAAAACGCCAGGAGCTTCCACACTAAGGTACTTACCGAGGAGCGAAGGAGGCCCAGAATGGTCGCAGGAGTTCGGTGTGGTGGAGAGTCGCCGAGGTGAAGAAGACAGAAGCTCCCGCCACGAACAACGGCTCCTACTTTGTCAACCTCTGTGAAGGTTTAAACAAAGCAAATTAGGAGATTTGGAGGTGACCAAGAGAACAAAAGACAGCCAACAACTGCAATATTGAACCACTTTGGAGCTCGGAGGTCGCCGGAGAGCTCCAAAGTTCAACAATGGTGTGCGAGAGGTTTTGGTGTTTTGAGCACAAGAGCGAGAAAGGAGCTGGGTTGAAAAGGAGTGTCTAAAGAAGCTTAGATAGAAAGCTTGGGCTTCTAATATAGCTGGTGGGAAAAATGGCAAAGTCAGTGGTGCACTTGAGCCAAAGTACACATGAAATGATGGGAGTAGGTTGTCGAGAGACTTTTGAGCAAAGGTCTTTGCGGACATTTAATGTTGGCAGACATAGCCGTTTGTCGACCTTAGAGTTGACAAGGCACTGCTCTCACTGCCATGCACAAAAATTGATAATGCCCAGGCCGACAAAGTGAGAGGACCGGGGAGGACCGGTCATAGAGCTCAACGGCTAAAATCGGCACTGAGCTCCCACTAGGGAGGTCGTGGTCGTTGGATTGAAATCTAAGGGCTCAGATTTAGAATTATGTGTTAGAGGTCCTAACACTTAGGGAGGTCTGAGCCACATATCTCAAGATGGGCGCCCACGATCACCCAAGTGCTAGGGGTGGTCGTGAAAGTGAGGAGGTCGCCTGTGGTGGTCTTTGCAAAGGTGCAAAGGAGGTCCTAGGGAGGTCCTCGAGGTTGTCTTTGCAAATAGAGCAGAGGAGGTCGTGCGGGTGGGAGGTCTTTTACAAAGACCCGAGGAGGTCCTTGATCGTTGGATTTGAAATCCAACGCACTGCATCACCTGCGCCCAACCCCGACCGAGCCCGACACGGCTTAATTGGCTCGGTGCAACGAAGACTGAAAGTCGGACACAGGTTTGAGTCTAAGTTTGACTCGGACGAGTTTAGAGTTTTAATTTGAATTGAGATTTTGAAGGGGTCTCAAGAGATAGAACTAGCTCCAAATTTTATGAAATTTTGTGGTGGCTTGCTAACCTTGAGATGGATCTTGTATAAAATTTTCAGAGGTTTTTATCTTGAGCACTTTTCTCCGTAAATTATACAATGCTTTGAGCTAGGGTTTGACTACAAGTCAAACAAGTTTGATTGACCCTTAAAAATATTGAACAATTTCTAAAAATTGTGAAATTTTTCAGAGGGTCACCAACCATCCCAAGAACTTAGGAAAATATTTCGAGAAGGATCACAAGATGGACAAGATTGTTTTGGAGGATCAAGATTTGGATCCAAAAGACTTGTGACTTTGTATTCCCATACTCTTGTACAATAATTGTTTAGTACACGCAGAAATACATGATGTAAGAAAAAGTTTTAATTTCTACTCATTTTCTTACACTTACACCACAAGTTGAAATTGGGGATGTTACAAACCTCCCCTTACAAAAATCTAGTCCGAGATTTGGTTCACTCGGAAAAGAAAGAGGGTAGTGATGACGGAGGCGATCTTCTCGCTCCCAAGTAGCTTCATCCTCGGAATGGTTTGACCACTTGAACCTTAAGGAACTTGATGGTCTTATTCCTCGTTCTTCGTTGACTTCCTCGAGTATGCGAGCAGGGCGCTCGCATGTAGGTCAAATCTTCTGGACATCAAGAGTTTCCAACGAAGCTTCTCTGTTGGAACACGGAGGCACTTCTTTAGTTGGGACACATGGAACACATCATGTACTCCCGCAAGTGCAGTGAGCAACTCCAACTTGTAGGCAACGGCTCCTTTCTTCTCGATAATACGGTAGGGGCCAACATATCGAGGAGCTAACTTTCCTTGACACCAAAACGCTGGTGACCTTTGGAGGAGAAACCTTGAGATAAGCGAAGTCATTGGGCTCAAAGCTCAACTCACGACGGCGGCGATCCGCATAGCTCTTCATGCGGATTGAGCCATGCGCAGCGATCACGAATGAGTGGACTTGACTCTCGGCCTCATTAATCGAGCCGGGCCAAAGAAAGGTCTTTCACCGGTCTCGCACCAGTTCAACGAGGTTCTACACTTTCTCCGTATAAGGCCTCAAATGGTGCCATGCCGAGGCGGCTTGGAAACGTTGTTGTAAGAAAACTTCGGCGAATGGCAAGCACTTCTCCCAGTGCTTCCCATAGGCAAGGACACAAGCTCGACATGTCCTCCAAAACTTGGTTGACCTCTCGGTCGACCATCCGTTTGGGGGTGATATGTTGTCTTTGAAGAAAGACGAGTTCCCATAGCTTCTTGCAAGCTATGCCGTAATCGAAGTGAAGATGGAACCACGATCGAAATGATCGTCTTCGCACACCATGCAAGCTCACTATCTGGCGAGATAGAGCTCCGCAAGGTGACCGAGTGCGAATCTTGGTCTTATTTGGAAGAAAGTGCGCCACTTTTGTCAACCGGTCAATGATAACCCAAATGACATCATTGCCCCGCGGTGACTGGGTAGGCGGTGATAAAATCCATCCCGACCAATCCCACTTCCACTCCGGAATGGGCAAGGAAGCAATCGGTGGGCGTTGATGCTCGGCCTTGACACGGCGACACACGTCGCGACTCGGCAACGAACCTCGCGATCTCCCTCTTCATTGGGTCCACCAAAATCTTCGCGAAGATCCCGGTACATCTTCGTGGCCGGGATGAATGGATAACGAGGAATCGTGGGCTTCGCGGAGGATCAAATTCGCAACTCTATGTCCTTTGGAACCACGAGGCGTTCGAACCTCAAGACACCAAGCTCATCTACGGAGAAGCACTTGGTCGTTCCGTTCTTGACATTTTCCTTGATGCGGTTTACCCCAACATCCGATCACGAAAGCGGACTGATCCGATCCACCAAGGTTGGTTGTACAACCAAGGCGGCGAGGAACCCTGCTCAACCAAACCCGAGTTGAGACTGAAACTCCTCTAGAAGAGGGGTCGATGCTCTGAAGCAACAATGCATTGCAATGCGCTGCGACTAAGCGCATCCGCAGCGACATTGGCCTTGCGGATGGTAGTGAATACCCATGTCATAGTCCTTGATCAACTCCAACCATCTCCTTTGCACGAGGTTCAGGTGCGGTTGGGTAAACAAATACTTCAAGCTTTTGTGATCCGAATACACTTCACAACGATTACCGATCGGTAATGTCGCCGGATCTTAAGTGCATGGATCACGCCGCCAACTCAAGTCATGGGTAGGATAGTTAAGTTCATGAGGTCTCAATTGCCTTGATGCATAGGCCACTACCTTGCCTTCTTGCATAAGGACACAACAGAGGCCTCGGCGAAGCGTCACAAAAGATATCGGCCGCGATCGACATCGGGAGAACAAGAGCGGAGCGGTGGTCAATCGCTTCTTAAGCGCTTTGAAACTTTCCTCGCAATCAGCGGACCACGAGAACTTCTTGTCCTTCTTGAGCAACTCCGTCATCGGCCGCTATCTTGGAGAAGTTCTCGATAAGCGGCGATAATATCCCGCTAAACCAAGAAAACTCCGAACGGTGACCGAAGTAGGTCGACTCGAGAAAGCACATCGCTGATCTTGCTAGGATCCACAGCTACGCCTCCTGCCGAAAGAATATGGCCTAAGAAGGCTACTTCCTTCAACCAGAACGCGCACTTGCTGAACTTCGCATACAACTTGTGCTCGCGAAGCTTGCCCAACACAAGCTTCAAATGCTCGGTGTGTTCCTCATCGCTCTTGGAGTAGATAAGAATATCATCGATGAAGACCACAACGAACCTATCCAAATACTCCATGAACACCGAATTCATGAGGTTCATGAACAAGGCTGGGGCATTGGTTAAGCCGAAAGACATGACGGTATACTCGTACAAGCCATAACGAGTAGAAAAAGCCGTCTTTGGAATATCCTCAGGTCGAATCCGAACCTGGTGATATCCCACTCTCAGATCAATCTTGGAGAAAACCCGAGCTCCAGTTAATTGATCGAAGAGATCGTCGATACGGGGCAAGGGGTACTTGTTCTTTCTGAATTACTTCATTAAGTGGGCGGTAATCAACGCGACATCTTGTGACGTCTTGTCCTTTTTCGGGACAAAGATTGCTGAGCATCCCCAAGGAGATGAGCTAGGCGGATGAAACCCTTCTCCAAGCTCACCCGGTGCTTCTTCAACTCCACCAACTCAAGCGGGTCCATCCAGTGAGCCTCTTTGAAATCGGGCGATGCAGGAACCAACTCAATGACAAACTCGAGGTCTCGAATGGTGGCATCCTGGAAGGTCATCGGGAAGACATCAATAAAGTCACATACCACTGGGACTTCACTAATATCTAGAGTGGCTTCGCCTGCGCGAATAGATGCGGATCCTGCAGACCGGCGGCGCTTAACCTCGCCGCCGAAGGATCGTGAGGTAGATGAGCCTCTAGCGCAATCAATTTGTCCCATGTCTTGAGACAACCAATCCATGCCTAGGATTACATCTAAGCTCGCCGATCGAAGGAGGATAAGGTTTGCCAAGAATCCTACCCCTTCTATCTCACAGGACATCCCTACACTCGGACTCGACTCTCAACTCCAACCGGAGAGCGAATGAGCAGTGGGACCAACAATGGAGTAAAGGAGACCTCCCACAGCGAGAAAAGACTCGAAACAAAAGAATGAGATGCGCTGAATCAAACAAAAGCGTAGCGTGGAAAGAGTTAACAGAAGGGTACCCAACACAACGTCGGGTGCCTCCTGTGCCTCCTCCGCGGAGATGAGGTTGACGCGGCCACTACCCACGCCTTGGGTAGCGGGGACAACCTTCTGATCCTGGGAAGAACCACCTCCCTGCCCGCGTCCTCCATTAGGACGAGGGGCTGCTCCAGTCCTGTTAGGGCAAGCATTGGCATAATGCCCCTTCGGTTGCACAACAGCAAGTGACCCGGCGGCCGGATTGCGGGGCCACTCGCTGGTTCGCAGGCGCACGTGACTGGGGCACGGCCTGCGGAGGGCGAGGAGCTGGTGCTGGCGGCCTCGGTGGTAGTGAAGCCACAGAACGGGCCCCTGGGGTAGACCCGACACGGGGACGGGAGAGGCCGGCCTGGGCAGACCGCTGGGCCTCCCACTTGCGCTTGCGGGACTCGCCCAGCGCCTTCGCCTTGTGCTCAGCAACAATGGCCTTGTCTACCAAGGCCTGGAAGTCAGCAAAGTCCACAATGGAGAGCCTGTCTTGCAGCTCCTCAGACAAGCCCTCCATGAACTTCTCCTGTTTGGCCTCATCAGTGGCCACCTCAGATGGAGCATAACGAGCCAAGTGGTTGAACTCGTACAGGTACTCCATCACTGACTTACGCCCTTGCTTGAGCGCGAGAAACTCCTTCTTCTTCAGCTTCATCAAGCGGCAGGGATATGAGCTCGGCGGAACGCCGTCCGAACTCATCCCAAGAGAGCGTGTGGCGGTGGGTCGCATGGCCAGCAGTTCTCCCACCAGAGAGTGCCCTCAAGGCGATGGGAGGCAAAGAGTGCCTGTCTGGTCCAGCACCGAGCAACGTCGAGCTTACGCTCAACCTGACGCAGCCAGTCATCCGCGTCCAATGGGTCCTCAGATCTGGAAAACATGGGGGGCTGGGTGCGAAGAAACTCAGCAAGGCCCCCACGAGGCTGATGTCCACCCGCTTGCCCGGATCACGAGGCACCGGAAAGGGCGGAGGTGTTGCGGCGCAATAACATCCAGCCAGGACCCTCTGTCCTCCGAGCAGTTGCGCTCGATCCAAGAAGGACCTCAGCCATGGTCGGAGGAGGCGGAAGCTCCTCATCCAAACCAGGCTGCTGACCACGGCCGCTACGAGTACCACCAGCCATCCTG
This sequence comes from Ampelocalamus luodianensis, assembly GCA_036346255.1. Lineage (NCBI taxonomy): Eukaryota > Viridiplantae > Streptophyta > Magnoliopsida > Poales > Poaceae > Ampelocalamus > Ampelocalamus luodianensis. The sequence continues at coordinate 110,060 of JAYEVH010000074.1, forward strand.
GGACAAGAAACTTAGGTTAGAAACCAAAGCGCTAACATTAGAAGTTGATGAAAGCGAAAAGCTAACGATTAGGGAATGAGACATCACCTAACGAAAGCCAAAAACAGCAAGTAAACAAACTTTAAATGTTTCCAAAGAAGCTCCAAAACAGCAAGGAAACACCAAACCAAGCTCAACTTCTCAATGCCATTAACCCGTATGGAATGAGCGAGTAATAGTGTGAGAAGATAAAAATTTCAGCACACTCGACAAGTCTAACACTACTAAAGATCAAGGCTCAGGCGACAAAATTAGCGTTAGGTACTTAGCTAACTAGTATCACATCTTACCCTCTTATTCCCACAAGTTTTAGTTGATTAACCTCTCATTTTCTACCCTATTTAGAAGCCCTTGAGCCTGCTGTCCGGAAATCGAATGCTCGCTGTCCAGATTTCGCATCCAAGCCTCCTAATTGAAATCTTCAACTTCGGAAGCTTCAAAACTTGTAGAGGGCAGCTAACACTTCAATTTGCCAAACTCATTGGTCCCAAAACCCAGTGTCGATAATGACTATCTTTTGAGAGAAGGAAAGGAGAACAACTTTTAAAACTCAAATTAGATCAAGATGAGATAGAAAGCTAAGATAGGTAAGGAGTAAAACCCGAGAACTTACTTAAGCTTTCATAAATCATTTGATACTTTGAAAATAAAGTTTTCAAAATATCCTGCGGAGGATCAAGCTTGGGTTACTACGGTCGGAATGGCTCTGATACCAACTTTGTGAGGACCCTGGTTTATTTGATTTGTACTGTTAGGACCAAGTGGATGGTTACACAGTACAAGCCGAATAAACCGGGGTCCTCACAAAGTGATCAAACTGCTTGCCTGCTTGCTGTTGCTCAATTTGTTGCGGAGGGTCGTTCTCAGGGTTACCGCAAATGTCGAATCCTAAGCGAAAAGCAAAAAAGAAGCGAGAACAACCAATAAGACGAGCAACACTTAAACAAAAGAGCAAGCAAAACTTATCCAAATGTGACGAAATTTATACACAAGGTAAAATACGAACATACCTAGACATAGAAACTGGAAAAACTTAATTTGGATTTGTGGTGCAAAAGATATTCTCTAAAAACCTAATTTCGGCCATAATTAGCACTGTAGCAAAAATATTTTCTAGAAAGATTTTGAAGCTGAAATTTTTATGGTAGCTACCCACTGGTATAGTGGTAACCCATATAAAATTTCAGGTCATTTGGAGTTAAAATGATTTAGTTATGATTTTTCTAAGTTTTAAATCTAAGACATGATTATTTCCAGTATTAAAGACTCTTTGTAAAACCTATACTAAGCTAAAGTATTTTAACAGATGCATTTATAGAACTTTAGTTTGTTAAATTTGGAGCTACAGAGAAAAAGATATGCAATTTTGAAGTTTAAAACAATTAATATGTTCAAATAAAAGCTCTCGGGACTAAACTGAAAACCCATAAAAGCGGGAGGTCGTGGGCCGTTGATCAAAGATCGCACGGCTCACGATCTCGAATGCTAAAACCCGCACGAGCACCAGGCGCAAAGACCTCATCGCGCCAAGGGAGGTCTTAGCCGTTGGATCTAGACTTGATGGTGCGAATCTAACGAGGAGGTCCTAGACGGCAAGATCTAGCGAGGAGGTCTAAGCCGTAGATCTTGAATCCAATGGCTACGACCAGTGCACGCACAGCGCACGCAAAGGAGGTCCTCGCGCCTAACAGAGGTCGTGACCGTCAGATCAAGATCTGGCGGTCCCGAGCACTAGGGGAGGTCCTAAGGGTAAACCTACGGAGGGAGGTCTGGACGGCTAAGATCTCACGGAGGAGGTCTTCAACGGTCTAGATCTCCAGAGGGAGGTCTTTAACGGACACGATCAAGTGAGGGAGGTCCTGGGCGATCAAGATTGAACGAGGGAGGTCTTGATCGGCTGGGATTGACACGAGGAGGTCTTGGATGGCCAAGATCTTCTCGGGGAGGTCCTAAGCGATAGGGTTTTAATCGGAGGAGATCTGGACGGTTCAGATTAGACCTAGGGAGGTCTTGAACGGTCCAGATCGACGCGGAGGGAGGTCTGAGCACTAAGGATTTGACAAAAAGAGATCTAACGCTCAGATCTAATCCGGGGAGGTCGTGAACGGCTAGGATCGAGCCTAAGAGGTCCTGAGCGGGGGTTTTCTTTGTAAAAGGCCACGGGTGGCTTTTACAAAGACGACCCCGAGGGTGGTCCTGAGGTGGTCTTTGCATAATGACCAAGGGGAGGTCTTTTGCAAAGAGGACCTCGGTGGAGGCCCCGAAGGTGGTTTTTACAAAAATGACCTCGAGGAGGTCTTTTTGCGCAAGAGTGGTCCTAGCGGCTAGGATTTAACCAAGGTGGTCCTAGACGGCTAGGATCAACTCAAGGGGAGGTCCTAGACACTGAGGTTTTTGCGGAAAAGAACCTAAGGCCCATATCTAATCTTGGAGAGGTCGTGAACGGCCAAGATTAGTCCGAGGAGGTCCAAGAGTGGATTTAAAGGCAGACCTCCGGACAACGACAAAAGGTGGCAGCTAAGACAAATTAAAAGCATCTAATGATTGACAATAAATGAATCCAATCGGGAGCACTAAAAGATTTCGGACTTTAGTTCTAAACCCACGCCCACACGTCGGTGACTCCACGGCACATATTAAGACACCATTAACGCACCAAATGATAAGCAATGATGAGCATTAAAGTGTCAGAAGAACATGGCGACAGCGGAGGTCTTGACCGACAAAAAGGCGTGTTCCTGACTTGCCGCCGGCGATGTGGACCTCGTCGTGAAACCAAGAACACGGATGAGTCCCAAATAGGGAGGAGAACCTAAAGGTGCCAACAGCTAGGGCTAAGCGCACCCTACCGCGGCTAGTGGGAGATGACCGAAGGAGGCTAAATCTGACAAGGCTAAAAGCTACCGAGGTTCAAAACGACCGGCTTCCACACTAAGGTACTTACCAGGAACGAAGGAGGCCCAAGAATGGTCAGGAGTTCGGTGACGGTGGAGTCGCGGAGGTGAAGAAGACGGCTCCGCCACGAACAACCGGCTCCTACTTTGTCAACCTCTCGTGAAGGTTTAAACAAAGCAAATTAGGAGATTTGGAGGTGACCAAGAGAACAAAAGACAGCCAACAAGCTGCAATATTGAACCACTTTGGAGCTCGGAGGTCGCCGGAGAGCTCCAAAGTTCAAACAATGGTGGGAGAGGTTTTGGTGTTTTGAGCACAAGAGCGAGAGAAAGGAGCTGGGGTTGAAAAGGAGTGTCTAAAGAAGCTTAGATAGAAAGCTTGGGCTTCTAATATAGCTGGTGGGAAAAATGGCAAAGTCAGTAGGCAATCTGAGCCAAAGTACACATGAAATGATGGGAGTAGGTTGTCGAGAGACTTTTGAGCAAAAGGTCTTGCGGACATTTAATGTTGGCAGCGCATAGCCGCTTGTCGACCTTAGAGTTGACAAGGCCTTGCTCTCACCGCCATGCACAAAATTGATAATGCCTGTGCCCACCCGACGGTGAGAGGACCAGGGAGGACCGGTCATAGAGCTCAACGGCTAAAATCAGCACAGAGCTCCCACTAGGGAGGTCGTGAGCTGTTGGATTGAAATCTAAGGGCTCAGATTTAGAATTATGTGTTAGAGGTCCTAACACTTAGGGGAGGTCTGAGCCACAGATCTCAAGATGGACGCCCACGATCACCCAAGTGCTAGGGGTGGTCGTGGGGGTGAGGAGGTCGCCCAGGTGGTCTTTGCAAAGGTGCAAAGGAGGTCCTAGGGAGGTCCTCGAGGTTGTCTTTGCAAATAGAGCAGGGAGGAGGTCGTGCGGGTGGGAGGTCTTTTACAAAGACCCGAGGAGGTCCTTGATCGTTGGATTTGAAATCCAACGCACCAGACCACCTGCGCCCAACCTGACCGAGCCCGACACGGCTTAATTGGCTCGGTGCAACGAAGACCTGAAAGTCAGACCTGGGTTTGAGTCTAAGTTTGACTCGGACCAGGTTTAGAGTTTTAATTTGAATTGAGATTTTGAAGGGGTCTCAAGAGATAGAACTAGCTCCAAATTTTATGAAATTTTGTGATGGCTTGCTAACCTTGAGATGGATCTTGTATAAAATTTTCAGAGGTTTTTATGCTGAGCACTTTTCTCCGAAATTATACAATGCTTTGAGCTAGGGTTTGACTACAAGTCAAACAAGTTTGATTGACCCTTTAAAATATTGAACAATTTCTAAAAATTGTGAAATTTTTTGAGGGGTCACCAACCATCCCAAGAACTTAGGAAAATATTTCAGAGAAGGATCACAAGATGGACAAGATTGTTTTGGAGGATCAAGATTTGGATCCAAAAGACTTGTGACTTTGTATTCCCATACTCTTGTACAATAATTGTTTAGTACACGCAGGAAATACATGATGTAAGAAAAAGTTTTAATTTCTACTCATTTTCTTACACTTACACCACAAGTTGAAATTGGGGATGTTACAGTATTGCACATTCGTCCTGGCTCTCTGTGAATGGCCTTGATGAGCACCATGCTGCATCATCTTCCTCTTATGAGACTCTACCAACTCGCGACGAAACTCTTCTATGAGCATGGTCTTGTTCACGAGATGTTGGAAATCTGCATAGTCGTTGCCGATGACTTGAACCTTCAAGCTAGGGTTGAGTCCTCGCTTAAAGCGCTTTTGACGTGCATCATTGGTTGCGATGTCCTCTTGAGCATATCGCAAGAGTTGAATGAACTTATTGAGGTCTTCACTCACGGACATGTTTCCTTGCTTCAGCTCGCGAAATTCATTCTTCTTCATTTCCACCTTTCCATCTGGGATGTGGGAGTGGCGGAAAGCTTCAGAAAACTCAGCCCAACCAATGTTCTGGTGGTTCTCATGGGCGGCACAGTAGTTCTCCCACCATTCTGCGGCGGTACCTTCAAGTTGGTGTGCAGCATAAAGGACTTTCTCACAGTCATCACACAAGGTAATGACAAGCTTCTTTTCAGTTAAGCGCAGCCAGTCATCTGCGTCTAATGGCTTGGAGGAGCTAGAGAATGTAGGTGGATGAGTCCTCATGAATTCTGCCAGCCTGGATTGAGGGAAAGCTGGTAGTGGTGGTGGTGTCGTGGCGGCTTGGTACATTCAGTTCATTATTGAGAGAAGGGAAGCAATGGTGCAGCTCACTTGAGTCATCATCTGGTTCATATTCTGCATCATCAAGTTCATCAGTTGTGCCTGGGCTGCCATGAACTGATCCAAACCTTGATCTGCCATGGCTGCTAGAGGAGGTGGTGGTGGTGGGGTATTGAGATCCACAGGTCAACAGCTTCTGAGTTGTGGGTGCAACCATCTGCACAAATCTTTCCAAGTTTAATAGGCGAGAGGAGAAAGCATGACGGATAATAGGAGAAGCACAATAGACGAGAGGGAACAAGAGAGAGAAAGCGGAACAACCTAATTGGGGATGTTCGGTTAAACCCGGAGAACGGATAGCCGGGAAGCTACCAAGAAGCAACAAAACTCGAGCCTAACGGCCCTATTACACGAACTAAATGATACTACAACTAGGAGGGTAACTCTACCAAAACACTTCTAATTTAACTTATTATGGATGATGACCCGGAAACAAGGCTCGATCTTACGAGAAATTTCCAAGGTAAGGGAGATCAATTTAAATTTGAAAATAGTGTTTCAGAATAGACAAGATATAAGAAGCTAAGAAGGAGATGAGAAAAGACGTAGGGTAGGTAAGAAAAGAATAGAATAAGGTAAGGGAAGAATGACTATTGACATTAATTTGGTTGGTTTGATTTAGAAAATAAATTTTAAAATTTTGACTAAGCGATCAGGGCTTAGCACCTAAAGACAACTTGTAGCGGAAACATAATATCTCGTGGAGGCCACACGACATGCCCATAGGCAATCGAGTGGAGGACGCGACCTAGTTCGCAAAGTCTTCCAGATACTCCTCTTCATAATACTCCAGGTTCCCTAGTTCTTCTGTGGGGATTAATCACACAGAGCGCAAGCTGTGAGTACTTTGAATGTACTCAGCAAGTCACAGGGAAATGTATGCAATTAATATTCATGCGAGGCTAGACAAGGATAGCTTTATGTTTACTTTGCAGGAAGCGATATTGATAGTAAATACAATAAGTAGATTGAACGCATAATTTAAAAGATTAATACATAAGTAATTCAGTTCTTTGCAACAACTAGAGATCAACCCAACCTTTACATCCACACCATCATTCCCACTATTTTAATAAAAACATCTACCCCTTGCGTGAAATCTCCGGGCATATTCGTAACTAAGGACACGACTATTCGAATAGTTTTTATACACTCTGCAGAGGTTGTACAGCTTTACCCACAAGAGATAATTGACTTGTAATGTTCGTCTGACACTACCAAAGGTGTGCGACTAAGTCATTATCACAAGACTTTTACAAAGCTCTGTTTTGACTCGGTTACGCTTGCTAAGGATTCGCCGACGGGTCTTACTCCCACCAGATTCATGCCCCCTCTTGCGCCATTCTCAACCAAAACAAAACTGACTCAAAACATTGCTAATTAGTTGGCCAGGTCCACCCCATCCTGGACATGTGGTTGCACGATATGACCTAGATCAACGGTTCAAGGTTAAGTCCTTATTTGGCTGCTCAGGCGAGACTAATCCATGTCCCAATGTGCGTTACGGCACCCACACTTACCACCATCCACTCGCGCAACCATAAAACATTTTCGGCTCAACCCAACCAAAGACCACCCTAGCTTTGGCACAACATCTTTTAATAAAAGTGGCTGCACCACAATTTCATAATTCATTTAGTCATGTTTATTCAGACGAGCATGTGATCATGAGTCCCAACGTACCAGTATAGCATGGCTAAGCATAATACGATACCCGTGTTGGTCATTTATCATTGTCCAACTAAAAATAATCCCTCCTATGGTGTCCAAGGGTGCATGTCATTCAAGGGTACTTGTTGATAGCAATTTGTCAAGGAGGCATACATCAATTGGGCAATTATCTACTCCCGAAACCATTTTATATAAAACTAGCAATGCATGTTTATATCAAACAACATACTTTTGAACAAAATGGGTTCAATATGATCAAAGGTCTATGACTTGCCTTCGTTAAAGAGTTGAGGAGCTTCGGTCGTCGGGTCCAAAAAATCTTCCGAAATGCCGGTTTCTACACGTACAAAAATAGCAAAATAAATTTAAAAAAAACTCCAAATAAATTCCAAATAAATACCAAACTATCACTAACAGCAAGAGGAGGATTTTAGATTAATTCAGAAATTTGAATCACTCGAATCGGAGTTGAGCGAAGAAGTTATGGCCTTCCCAAGTTGGAAAACACATGAAATGATAGAATTAGGGTTTTTCCGATTTTCGGAATTATTTTTGTAAAGGAAAGGCAATTATGACGTCATTGACGTCATCATAGAATTTCAATGAGAGAAAATAAAGAAAATAAATTGACATGTGGTGCCCATTGTCAATGAGAGGGTGCATGTGGACTGGGTCCACCGAGCTCGGAAAAAAGGGGGGAAAGGATTGCCACGCGGCCGGGCCACAGTGCCATGTCGTGAAGGGCCGAGGTGGCGCCGAGGTGGGCGAGAGGTGGCGGCCACACCGAGGTGCTCGCCGGCGCTACGCGCCGTGGCGAGCCCGGCGGGTGTTACCGAAGCGAAGAGGAGGAGCGAGGATTCGTGGCTCACCAAGACGGCGGCGGTGGGTGAAGAAATGGCGGCGGCGGCGGCGGTGAGCGTGGAGGTGGCACTATGGGAGTTTCGGAGGCGAGGAGCGCGCCACGAGGTGCCCTCGATGCGGCGATGCCGACGGTGGGAGTCGGGGCGCGGAGGAGTTGAGGTGGCGGCGCAAAGCGGGAGGCGGCTTCGGTCGGGCGAGGTTTCGTGAAATGGGGCGAAGGAGGCGAGGAGAGAGGGGTAGCGGGGAAAAGGAGAGGGGAGGAGGGCTTCCGGTGCTCGCTAAATTAGGGACGAGGAGGCCCACGAGGAGGAGGAGGGGAGGTGCTGTCGGGCGGCGTGGCGGGCGGCGGGCGGCTTGTCCATGTGGAGAAGGGGGAAGCGGGCGCCTGAGCGCAGCGGAGGCGGGAACAGCGGTGCGAGGTGGCAGAGGGGCGGCGCTAGGGCCGAGCGAGAGGAGGCGCGGGTCTTGGCGGGATTCGCGGCATAAAGCCACGCTGCGCGCGCACGGACCTTGGCGGCGGCTCGACAAAGAAGAAGGAGAGGAGGAGAAAGGGCTGACAGTGGGTCCGCGGCGAGAGAGAGAGGGAGAACGGGGAGGGCGCGGCGGATTCTGGCTGTCCGATCCAGATCGGACGGCGTCCAATCGAGGGGCGGCGTGGGCGACATGGGAGGAGGGAGAATTGGGCAAGAGATTCGGCCCAAAGTCCTAAGGAGGATTTTTAAATTATTTTTTATTTTAGAAAATACTAGAAAAGAAAAACCTTTTTAGAAAATAGCTACAGAAAATTCAAGAAAAATACTTTATGAATACTTTTAGCTATACTTTATGACGAGGATCTAAATAATCCTCATTTATTAATCAGGAAATATGACGTCACAAAGCATACCCCTTGAATATTATCAGGGAAGGAAGAGTCAGGAAGTCGTAGGTTATCCTACGACTACCCCCTAGTCGTAAGCTCTTCTACGACTATGGTATAATCGTTACGACTACCCCCTAGTCGTAAGTTCTCCTACGACTATGGTATAATCGTTACGACTACGTGCAGTCGTAAGTCTTTCTCGACTAGCTCATTACGGATCCATCACAATTTCTGGACCCACCGTCGGAAGATTCAATAAATAGTGAGGATCCAAGCGGTCAAAATACACATAATCTGGTTGATAAACCCCACTATCTCGATGGAAACCGTTTGACGGCATGGGAGGTTACTACTCGGCAATTACTCTCATTATTACGCAATAATGAGCGACTAATTAGCTGGAAGCGGCGTCCACCACATGTTTAGTATAAATAGGTGTCTCTTAGAGATAGTGAGGGAAGGGCTTCCTTTTGGAGGACAGAGAGAGTTTTTCCTGGAAGACATTTAGGAAAACCTCCAATCGATTGTAACCCAGAGAGCAAATACAAGATACACAGGAGTAGGGCTATTATTCTCACCCGAGAAGGCTGAACTGTATAAAAATCCGTGTCTCCTTAAATCTGCGTGATCAATTATGGAGACCCCGAATCAAACAATCATTACGTAAGATCGGTTCTAAAACACCGACACTTTAGTTTTTAATTTTCAAAAAAAATAGATTTTGGCTTTTCGGACAAAAGGAAAAACCGGTATAGCGGGGTGTTCACTCGTCGATGACACACTCTATCCTTCACTCCCGTGAAGTCTCCACCGAAGTAGGATTTTATCTAGAGCACTCCGGACTACTCATGTATCTTTCTCACCGACCTCACCGGAATAGTTACATGACTTTCTCACCGACCTGGCTCATGCAACTCTGTCATGATGAATGTAAATGATGCAACATCTTTAATTATTCATCAACGTAATTAATCTCATTAACTCAATATCTCATCCTCATTATCTCAATATTATAATCTCATTCACTCAATGTCATCAATATCATGTATAAGAATAAGCTTAATGAAAGCATAATAAATAGTATGATAAGTAATATCAATGATAATAGCGAACAACCCGTTGTTCACCCCTCTACCATGTACTTTCCTATTAGCCCTTCGAAGCCGGATGATGAAAATTATGGCACGGAGCATGAGACCACAGTCCGTGAATAAGCAAGCAATAACACACAATCAAAAACATCATCAAAATCACATCATCACAGCACCAACCCATCACACTACTCAACCTTGCATGTTTACGCCAACCCGACCAAATTAACCCAAATCTACTGGACAGTAAAACTATAAAATTCATATCTCACAATCTATGCATTGGATTGATATGAATAAAAATTCTATTGAAAGATATCGAAATTATCTAGAACTCCCTAGTATATAAAATTCTCAAATTATGCCTCTATACTACCTGTAAAAAAAATAGTACAATAGTATTGCAGACTAACCCGATCCACTAATCGTTTCCCTAACAAACACTTGCTACTTCCCCTCTAATCTAGACTCTAATCTCTACTAAAATAATTAGAAAACAAAGAGGAAAAACCAGATCGTTACCATGTGATGGATGCCAACACTCCGATTTAATCCTCGCTTTTCCATTCCCTTCTCTCTCCTAATCTTTTCTTGCTCTTTTTCTTGTGAGCACAGAAAATCAATAGCACAAAAAGCAATCTCTCTGCATCCCATCAATTGCCTACAGATCTACAGCAGCACATGTAAATATTGCTTCATGTTTTACTCTCTCTCGGTGGCATAGGAAAAAAAGGCTAGCAGCACTACATGCAGCATGCATCCCAACACACAGACATGCTGCGGCAGCATAGTGCACACACATGCAGCATGTTAGCGGTAGTAGTGCGCAGACAAGAAAGCGGGCATGGAGTCGGCACAGGCATGCGGCTATGCGCGGGCAGCAACACTAGATTTTGCGTGCAAGCGGCTGCCCCAGCCTACACGCGCACGCCGCAGGCATGCACTAGCCGAAACGGCTGCTTCTTTCTCCAGCGTCCACGTGGCAGCGATCGGTCGGTGGGAAAATCCACGCACGCGCACGGCCAGGCAAAATCAAACCCACGGCAGAGAACGCCTGGTGGTAGCGCGATCATGCGGCAAAAGATGCGTGCATTTGCACGCGGTAGCAAGAGCAAGGCGCTGGCGGTTGAAGATAAATTTTGAAGCGGCTGCTGGAGGCGGCGCACAGTTAAGGAAAAAAAATAGTAGGGTGGTTGATGGTGCAAGCTAGGGCTAAAGGTTCGGCGCCTCCCTCCTCTTTTATAGCATAGGATTTTTCCTTGGTCTTCTAATTAAATAATGGGCTATAAATTTCATCTCTTGGGCTTTGAGTAAACAGGGTATCACATTCTACCCCCCTTCAAAGAATTCGATCCCGAATTCTACACTTGCCAATCTACACAAAGAACAACCAAAACTGAACAAAACAATCATACGCATACCCACCGAACAACTCCAGTTACTTTTCGCACAAGCATGTCTCCAACTCCCAAGTCACTTCCCGCTCAGTTTAATGCGACCACAACACCCTAACATACTTAACCAACTTATGCTTCAACACTCTCTTTGACCTCTCTAGGTACACGTACCAGATGGAACTAGAGGGTAAGGTCTTATTCGTTGGTTAACGGTTCTAATGAAACCTCAAACTCCGGATCTCCCAGGTACTCACTCAGCACCCGAACAAATCAGACGTTGCGTGCCCTGCGTATGGACCCGAGACGGTCCTAGCGATATGCCGACTTTCGAATCGTCGTAACTATCGAAAACAAACCAATGTATCTTGGGCCAACTTTACACCAAAAAGGGTCAAATTCAAATACGAAGATTCATCATGATATTCCTTTCGCTTTCCAAGTAGGCAGTTTGCAAACAAACACCACGTAAGCTAAAGGAGAAAATCACTCGAATACCCAAATCAATCACTTCCTTTTAATATTTTTTAAACTAGAAAGAATCACCATGCCAATGTAAAGCCAACTCAAATTGTAAATGACCCTTGTCATAAACACACAGCTCAAACAATAATCAAGAGAACATTTCACTCACGGAGAAGACATTCTTTTCTCAATTTTTTTCTTTTAGAAATAAACTCTCTTAAACCATGGGATTTCAAATCATCGCATAACATACTAATTCATTTTTCATAAATTGACAACCCCAAGCGTTGCTCAATTCGAAAGCAACAACCACACTCATCTAGAGGGGCTATAGTATTCCATAAAAAGATACTCTAGTCCACTCCTCTACCAAAAGAATTATTTTGACAAATACTTTCCAACGCACCTAATAAAGATTTCACCCATAAACACCTCACCTCAATCCTTTAAGGTTATTTAACCTGAAATTCACAGCACATACACTCATTTACTACACCCAAAGGATGCTATCAATGATTATTACACTATTAAGTAATCCACTTTGTTTTACTACTTATACACATAATTCTTGGGTCACCAAGATTCTATCATAAAAATACAAATCCCAAATTCAACCTCCAAGTCTCCTAAAATAAATTTCTGGTATAATTGATAGGAAATCCTCATATTCGATTACTAAAATTCACACAACTCAAACAATAACCCCATAGTCCAACAATATCCTCAATCATTAATATTAACATTCCTCATTAATCAAGTAACTGCCCAAAGCGATTAACTTCACCACACTTGGACCCTCCCTAAACCACACGATTAATTTCACCTACATGACCACAACATACACATTCGCAATCTCTAACTAATTGACCAATATTCAAACTTTTGCTAATTTCAATGTTCCACCAACATGAACAAATATTCTTGGATCACAGTCAATTTTGCCCAACGACCATCATTACTTTTACATCCAATGCACTACAAGATATATATCACGAAATCACTTCATCCTCGAATGATCATCAAATAACTTACAACCTAAGGCATCACAATATTATATACTTGACCACCACTATCCAGTTGCCACTATACCCCTAAAAGACTTTTGCAACACAAGTCGGTCAATTCTTTCTCAAAAGAAGAGGCAAACAAAGATAAATTTCAGCACTGCGGAAAACGTTACCACTCTTGATGAGCAAAAGACTAAGAGAAATAGTCAAATAGAAATGATCACGGAAAGCAAAGAGAGTCCACAGTTGAGGGCATAGGTCCCACAAAAGATAATATCAAACCTCATATAAGAATAAAGCATTACGATTGAAACTCGAGGAACTCTTAAGGGGCAAAAACAGAAAGTTTAGGCACACTTCAAACTACGAGTTACAAAACTTGACTTCAATCTCAAATATTTCTACTTCACTCTTTCTTTAACAAAGAAGGTATTTTTCTTTGATTACAATGTCATTTTGCCAACTCAAACAAGAAGAGCTCTTAAGTCCAAATCACAAAAATCACTTAAGAACCAATAAAGTTTTCCAACATGTCACTATGTTCAAACAAATTTTAGCTACCACATAAATCATGAACTCCGAAAAATCACAAATGCAAAGCATGAAAATTTTCGTTTGAGCGATACCGTGAAAGACGATCAACTACTTTCTTTCTATATGAACCAACAACACACTCACAATCCATTGCTAACAACCTTACTAACATCTAGAATGATACACTCTTAATAAGAATTGTCATCGTCTACTCTTCTAGTATACAACTATCCAAAACCTCAACAAATTGTTCCATACTACTTTATCATCATATCCTCAAATTGAGAGTCTACTAAAACTTTACAACCTCACTACAATAATCACTTTATTACAGAGGTCTACTACATAAATTAAAAGGTTCTACCAAAACCCTTTCATCAAGGACATGTAATCATCCGTCAATTGACTCAATTCTACAATCATGTAGACTTAGGCCACCTATTAAATCCCACCAGTTCAACTCTTAATGATGCACAACACCAAACTTCAACACACGATAATTGCACTCCAACGATCGTTGTTATCATCTGGCTTCATCATGAAATCTAGTTGCTACCTACTCCCCTTTGTAAATCATATGAATATTTTCAAACACATATTTAACTATTCCTCCTCATGTTTAGATTTTGGTGCAAAATTTCCAATAAAACTCCCAGAATTGTAGCCTTCCATCGATCAAAAGTCTCAACGACGCTACAACCAAATCCATCCAATCATTCTAGCTAGAATAACCATCCAGAAACTCCTCCCATAAATTCTAAGTCCACCAATATTCAATCCCTCCAATCTTTTGTACACAATTCCAACAATTAATCATACTAACGAATATGTAAACCTAGCAACTATATATGATCGCCAAGTATCTACAGATAAGATAACTCCAAGATTAATATCCACTAAGGTAATAATCTAGCATTTCCCCAACTGTTCCTTCCCACACGGTTAGATTAGTCCATTGAGAACAAATAATCCAACAAGTTTAGCAAACTAAATGATTTTAATGATCATACCAGTTCATCAATATTCCACACATCTTAATAACTCCTTTGACTCCAATTAGGTATGTACATACCCTTAGTCACTATTCATCATGCAACTGCTCTAAGACAACATCAAATCAATCAACTTCACTTCCAAGAATCTAGGTTAAGATCGATTATGCACCATGCTATATACGCAACTTGATAACTCATACCTTATTAAGGAACTTCTATGTCTACCACCTCTCGCTTAAACATAAAAGACATCACAAAGGGTTTTAACACTTTGTGGATCAAATACTCTAAAAGAAACTTGTAGAGTTAAAACTTCCACATGATAAAGGTTTGCTAAAAGATAATTTCTATTATCCAAAATACCAAGTGAAAAAGAGTCACAAGTCCCAACAAGAAAGCGAACCCTATGAAAAGGTCAATCTTGACAATTTACCAAGTTCACCATCCACAAGAATACCTCAATAGTTGGAAAATAATAATTGCTTTAGGGACAAAATTGAGCCAATGAAAACACATCAACCTTTCTCAAAGCAACCCATCAACCGCAAAGAACTAAAACCCAAGAGAAATTCTTCAACCACAACTGGATGAAGTTGACCAAATTCAAATTCAAGGAAGAGAACAACTTTTCTAAAGATATTCACTATCAATATGCACTAAGATATCAGAGGTAACCACTTCACTATTCTCTTACTACGAATGGTGGTGTAACTGAGTAAAGCCTAGGAGCCACAACAGCGACCTCAACCTCTCAACATCGACTACCAACCACAATTAACAACACACAAAGTTCCAAGAACCGTATCAACTAATACATCAATAGTATAACATATCGGAGCGTAAAAGCAATACTCGTCCCATACCCATCCTAACCCATCCTACTGTGCACTAGTGTGTCAAAATTTTAAGTTAATTAACCATTAGCAAATTTTAGTTGATTTTACTTGTCCTAAAATAAATTTTAGCAATTTTAGGTTACCTAAGTTGTTAATCTATTCACCACAGACCTAAAGCCCGCTCTGATACCAACTGTAACACTCCAGCCCAATAATGAGCCTGAAATGCCAATAACTATACTAACTATCAACTTTTAACATCATTTTATAATAAATTACATAAACATCTCAATAATAAAACCCATCCACGGGTCACATGTAAACAAGTATGAAGATATAACAATCATAGATAATTGATTTCTAGGAAGCATAGAAAGATATTAATTCATGAACAACACAAAACCAACCGAATAAAGTCTATTGATTGAATATTCATCTCCAACCTATCATCTAAGGTTACTCAACACTATCATGTCCTAAATATAATTCATCAGGTTATAATGAAAGTTTATGAAAGTTTTTCTCAATCAAATATTTCAGTGTAGGTTGTGTTTCCAAGTGCGCTAGCCCTTCCCTAGTGAAACGTCAACAACGATCACCTAAAAAAAACAATAGAGCAAGAATGAGTCGAAGACTCTGCAAATACATAATAAAACCATAAACAACAGTTTGTCAACCACAATCAAGGTTATCCTCGTCATCTATCTATTTAATGTCATTCTCATACTCAAACAATCAAGCCATATTCCATAAAGGTAAATTGCACATCTTAACAATTTATTCATATATGCAAATGCACTATCATGCTCATTGACGAGGATTAAAACCTCTATATATTATCTTTAATATATAAAAAAACCATACGTCTTCATGGTCGTAACCTTTGAGGTGCACGACCTCACTGGTCGTAGAGATTCGGAGGTTACATAATGGGTACCACTGGTGGACGAAGGCCCAAGCCAAGCTTAGGCCGGGAGAAGCTACTAAGTAGAAGGTAAGGCGATTCCAAGGTATATTCTCTACCGTATGATGAATGGAACACGTGCATATTCCATACGACGTATCTTATCCAAGACACACCAGTGAACAACCTCCGTGCGGTTGTATGTTTCATAGACATATAACCGCCAAGCGGTTGATTTTGTATCAGCCGTCACTTGACTCGACCAGGCATAGCGCCGCATCGAGCGCCTTCTCGGAGTAGCGCCACCTCTTGAGGGCTATTTAAGATGGAACTGGGCGGATCAAGGGGAGAGAAAAAGACAACGAAGAAGGAAGACAAAAGCATAAGCCATAGATTCGTGTAATAGTTACGAGTTAGCAAGAGGGCAAGCATAGTCCTTAGGATATACCTTGTAAATTCGAGTTCATATTAATAAAAGAAGCAGTCCCATTATTCCACGAGATTTCCCGTCATTTTCTCCTTTCTATTTTCGTAAGATCGCGTCTTGATCGTCGACGGTGGCGCCGTCGTGTGGGAGCGGCGTGGAATCTCGAAGAGATTTTCTCTGCTCATCAAATCTTTGTCCATTCCGTCATGGATGCATGTATGCGCACCTTGGAGAAAGCGGAATCTCTTCATCATCCTCCTCTGCCGGCTCGCCGAGGCGAAATCGGCGAACAACCGGATGGATGAAGACACCGCTTCGATCGATGGCGGTCTCAGAGAAGTGTTTCCACCAGTTGGAACACCCCAAATCCTCAGCAAGCGGCCCTTTGGACCGGCAAGAAAGGTGACGAAAATTCAACACGCAACCGAAGTTCAACATACCTTTGATGCGATCATGGTTGATAGGTACTCACCGGCTTCTAGTAATTCCAGGAGCCAACCGACACTTAGTGGCGGTGTCAATGAAACCTCCATTGGTCGTAAACCATGTGGGGATGATAAAGCTCGGCGATTCGATCGATTCGCGAATCAGTGAGGTCTTTCAAAAACCTCGAGAGTGCGATCACCGATTGCTCTCCGTCGTGGAAGCTTCGCGAAGCTCGAGAGGCTCTCCGTTGATTACGATGGAAGCTCATCGGAGGACCGCTGCTTTGGAAGCACGAGGTCAATGCGATCGGAATACGGATCACAATGCCGTGTCGGCCCTCCACACATTGCCTCGCCACCACGTCCTAATGGAGATGGTGCGGGTGGTCAAGCACCAAATGCCGGATGTGACAGAAGCGGTAAATGTTCACGATTAATACGCTTGATCCTTCCCAAACCAATGTGAGGGACGGGCAAGATCCACGGAAGGTCGGAGGATGTAAGCCATCAAACACCTTCTTACGCGAAATCCTCGAGACCTTCCGGTAACTATACAAAACTGCGAGAGTCGGGGATATTTTAAATACTTCGACCCTGCCCTCACGAGACTCGAGTTTTGCCCAACTCGCGAGTCAAGTATCGGAGATTATCCAAGCAGACAATGCGGCGCCACGAAGCTTATCGGGAGCGAAGGCACCGCAAAGTCGAACCATGACTTCATCACGGCATTCTTCCCAAGGCGAAGCCTACATGGTCGCGTTGGGGATCAATTGACACTGCGACCACCTCGACGATTCCGACCAACCAGTCACAAGGGGAGGGGATTATTTCAAGAATCCTCGCCATCACTTCGTCGAGACGAACCATCGCTTGGACCTGGTGATCTCCAGCATCATCTGAGCCAGGCAAGCGGTCGAAGGTGTTTTACTAACGTCCACGACCGGATCGGAACATTGGAGCATCGACAATCTGTTCCTAGAAATCGATCTCCAACCGATTACAATCCTGCGCCTTTTCAAAGAAGGCGCCACGAAACTATCACAGGCTGTCGAGCTTTCTCAGCAGGGCTCCAGGCTGTACGTTGGCCAAATAGGTTCCGACCGGCCAATATGGATCATGGTAGTTAGGATCGCGATCCTACTCTTAGAGTCTTACGATTCTACGAACCCACAACAGCCTGTCGATCCGAGTCTCACTGTCGATCCGATCCTACTCAAGGTAGTTAGGATCGCGATCCTACTCTTAGAGTCTTACGGTTCTACGAACCCACGACAGCTTATCGATCCTACTCGTAGAGACTTAGGGCAATTTTTTTAGAGGCCAAGCTTTGCTGATTTTTTTTTAGAGCAAAATATGTTGATATTAATTTTTTAGAATGAAACTATAAATAAACAAGGAGCGTGCAAAATATTATATCAGTGTGGTAATGCTGTTCTCCTGTAGTTCAGAATTATATCACCCATCATGTCAGAACCATTTTGCTTTTCGGTTGTGTGATAAGAAGTGTTTTGCCCCTTTTTTGTAATAAGTAAGTGGTAAACCTTATAAGAATCATACAAACTTATAGTATAGATGGTAAATATGTGTATTTTTACAAATCCGTAGAATCGCCGATTCTACGATTCGATACTACGATTCGATCCTACCGGAGGCAAATCGATCCGACTCGGGATCTCGACTCTGACTACCTTGATATGGATAAATTCAATGGGACCCAAAATCCCTTAGAATTTCTCCAGATATACACCACCGCTTATCGAGAGTGCGGTGGTGATGAAAATGTAATGGCGAATTATCTTCCTCTGATATTAGAAGGATCGGCCCGATCTTGGTTGCTTAACCTTCCGATCGGATCCGTGTATACTTAGGAGCAACTCAGGACCTTTTAATTGCAAATTTTAGAGTGTATATGATGCATGGAAAGGAAGACAATCTCCATAGGATCGACAAAAATCGAGCGAGACTCTCCGTGGTATATTAAAAGATTTAGCCAAGTCCGTAACTCAATACGAGAGTCGCGAGAATCTTCCGTTATCCAAGCCTTCAAAGCGGGATTAAGAAATCGAAGGTTTACGGAGGATTTAGCTATACATCCTCCACGAACAACTATCGAGCTCTTCGACATGGCCGACAAGTATGCTACGGCCAGTGAAGCGGTCGAGTGGAACGAAGCTGTTGATCGAAAGGATAAGATCCCCCAACCTGGCTTGGATAGGGCGGAAAAGAAACTAAAGAAGACTCTCAAGAAAAAGAAACATGGCGAGCCAACGACAAAGAGGTTATCGCTCTGAAAAAAATGGTTACAAAAGGAAGAAAAGATTATACTGATCGTGGTAAGGCCAAAGCTCCGACTAATGGTTACAAGAAAAACAAAAAATGGTGTCCTGTTCATCAGCAAGCAGGACACGATTTGCGCAATTATCGCGCTTGGCAAAAGAAGCTGGAAGATTATTATACAGATAAAGGACTACTCCCGTCGATTCAAGAGCTCGGGGAAACAAGCTCCAAGAAGGACAAAGATGGTGACGAAGAGATGGAGTACCAAGAACCTCGACACCGTTGATGTGATCTTGGCGGGTCTTCTTAAATGCGAGTCGAGGCGTCACTGAAAGCCATGGGCGAGAGGTCAACCTTACGAACAACCGATCGCCGTTAAGCCGTCAAGGTGGTGGAGACAATAATCTCCTTGACAAAGAAAGCGCCTATTCCTTCAACTCGACCAGGTAGGTTTCCAATTGTCGTTGAGCCTACTATTAATAACTGCAAGGTTAATCGGGTTTTGATAGATGGGGGTAGTTCTTTGAATATTCTATTTGCAAGTGCTTTAGAAGATATCACGATTCCCAAATCCAAGGTAAAACCGGTGAAATATGCCTTTCACGGCATAGTGCCTAGGTCTACTGCTAAACCAATAGGGCACTTGTCCCAACTAGTTACGTTCGGAAAACCCGACAACTTCCGAACAGAAAAAGTTTCATTCGATGTGGTGAACTTCGAGACTGCATACAATGCAATTCTCGGTCGTCGGCTTTAGCAAAGTTCACGATAGCCATGCATTACGGTTATCGAGTTTGAAAATCTTTGGGACGAAAGGTGTAATCACGATGCGAGGTGATCGAAGATAGCCTCGCATGCGATCGGAAGTGTTTAGAGCTGGTCGATGAACTTCCGACCGGGGAACTAACACCGTTAACATGCGGTCAAAAGTTCAAGGCGAAGATGACACCAAAACCTTGACCGGTTGAAAGAGGTACAACTCAATGGGCGCTTCTCGAGAGGGTGCCAAGATCTTGGTCGGGACGGACTCGACCCTAAATAGGAAGAGTCGCTCGTCTCCTTCCTCCGAGCTAATCCGGACGTATTCGCATGGCGGCGTCCGACATGCCGAGTCCCGAGGTGATCGAGCATAGGCTAGCTCTGACCTAACAAAAAACCGGTCAGCGAAGCTACGGCGTTTACTTTGATCGAAAGAAGCAATCGATCGAGAGATGAACAAGCTTCTCAAAGCTAGGTTCATTCGTGAGTCGACCACCAGTGGCTCGCCAATCTGTAATGGTTAGAAAAGCCAGCGGGAAATGGCGAATGTGTATTGACTTTGCGGATCTTAATAAAGCTTGTCAGAAGGATGACTTTCCTCTTCCTCGCATTGATCAACTTGTAGACTCTACTTAGGTGTGAGTTGTTAAGTTTTTGGATGCTTACTCGGTACCACGGATAAATATGAGTAAACAAGATGAAGAAAATTTCCTTTATCACCCCATATGGTACTTCTTGTTATGTAAAAATGCCATTTGGTCTCAAGAATCTTGGTGCAACATTCCAAGGTTGATGCAAAGACCTTTAACCCTCGGTGGGTCGGAATCTTGAAGCCTCACGTTGATGATGCAGTGCGTTAAAAGTGTCACGGCGGGGATCATATTCTAGACGCAGAGACTTTCAATAACTTAAGGCGTCATAACCTTAAGTTAAATCCAAAGAAATGTGTGTTGAGTTTAGTCGGAAAGCTTCTTGGGTTCCTAGTTTCACTAGAGGCATTGAAGCAAATCCAACGAAAATCGCCGCCATCGATCGAATCGCGATCCAACCACAAAGAAGAAGTCGAGTTAACGGTTGTATGGCGGCGTTAAGTCGTTTCATAGCACGGATAGGCGAAAAGGACTACCTTTCTTTAAGCTTCTCGGAAACATGGGAGTTTGAATGGACTAAAGAAGCAAGCGGCGCCTTTGAAGAATTAAAGCGATACCTTACGAGTCCCCAATCTTAGTTTCTCCAAGATTGGGAGAAACATTACTAATTTACGTGGTCGCAGCGCCACAAGCGGTTAGTGGTGTACTAGTCGTAGAACGAGACAATGTTCAGCGACCAATATATTACGTAAGTGAAGTCTTACATGGACCAAAGAAAGGTATCGCGGTACAAAAATTGCTCTATGGTCTCCTTATGGCTTCAAGGAAACTAAGGCATTATTTTCGAGCCCACAAAGTGGTCGTACCTCTTGGATATCCCCTTGGTCAAGTCTGGGAAGCAGGAGTCATCGGGGCGAATATCAAAATGGGCGGTTGAGCTTGGGGCGTTCGATCTCCATTTTGTTCCACGAACAACAATCAAGTCCCGTGCAATAGCGCGAATTCATTGCGAATGGACAAACCACGAACCCACCCAAGGGCCCAAATACGAGCACCACGGCGAGTGGACAATGTACCGATGGTTCCTTGATGTTGCATGGCTCGAGGGTGGGGTCGTCTTGATTTCCCCTCTTGGCGAACAAATAAAGTCGCCATTGGTTTAACTTTCTGCTACTAACAATGTGGCGAATATGAAGGTTTCTTGGTGGACTTGGGCAACTCATTAGCTCGGGATTCGCAGATTGCTAGTGAAAGCGATTCTCAACTAGTAGCGAATCAAGTAGGAAAGAGTATCAATGCTCTAGTACCAAGATGTCATCATATCTCGGCGAAATGCGGAAACTCGAAAAGCATTTCTTGGTTTCGGATCAATACATTCCTAGAAAGGAAAACTTTCGCGGACCGATTGGCGGATGGCTTCCACACGGACATCTGTCCCGCCGGAGTTTTCTCGAGAAACTCGATTCACCCTCGGTAGTCGAGCCTTCCGAGGACATAGATGTTAGCAAGGAGGTTGCACACCTCGATTCGCGAACATGGATGCTCCGCAGTCGATGATGGTTGGCGCCATCACGACCACGGTAGAGATGGATGACATCGATCTACAATTATCTTGACATGACCTAATTCCGAGAAGATGATGTAGAGGCTGATCGCGTTGCACGAAAAGCCAAATCATACACTCTCATTGAGCGTACCTTGTATAGCGAGGATCTCACGGAGTGTTGATGAGATGCATATCTCACTCGGATGGCATTAAATTGCTAGCGAAATTCATGGAGGAGTCTGTGGAGCACATCATTCCTCTGAGAACTTTGGTTGGTAAAACCTTTAGGCAAGGATACTCTTGCCAACCGCCCTTCATGATGCAAAAGAGCTCGTGACGAAGTGCGTACAATGTCAGTTTCATAGTCGACAAGTACATCAGCCGTCTCAAGCTTTGCAAACAATTCCTCTTTCTTGGCCTTTTGCAACTGGAGATGGACATTCAGGACCTTTCCCAAGAGCACCGGGGCTTTGAGTTCTGTTCGTTATGATTGACACGTTCACTAAATGGATCGAAGCTGAGCCGGTTGTAAAAACTACAACTGAAGCCGCCAAGAGGTTCCTAACAAGAAGCATGATTACACGGTTTGGTGTACCCAGTCGTATAATCACTAATAACGGTGCCCGATTTTCAGCGGCAATTTCGGAGTGCAGCGAAGAACTAGGTATTAAGATACATTTCGCCATTGCTCATCCACGAGCAATGGAGCGATTGAAGCGAGCCAATGGTATCATAATGCAAGGGATCAAGCGGCGAGTATTCGATCGATTAATTCGTGATCGAGCTTGGGTTCAAGAACTTCTTTACGTATTATGGGCCGTTCGTACCACGACTAGTCGTGCGACCGGTGAAACACCATTCTTTATGGTTTACGGAGCCGAAGACATGCTTCCTCCAGAGCTAATGATGAGTCACGGTGTCCCGATCTTCCGATAGGTTCGATTGGTTTCGTCGTGAGGACGTTGACGCTTTGAGGCTTTCGACCGGCGGATCGTCACCTCGCAGTCGCTACACCCGCACGATATGCGTTATCAACCACGCCGCACGCGATCGACCTTACCACGAGGGTTATTGTTCCTGCAAGCAATCGAAGCAACTCACAAGAACAAGAAAGATGCAATCTGAATTGTATTGCGAATATGAATGAAGTTCACAATGTGGGGTTCATCAAACCGATAAGCGGTGAAGCGCAAAGTGGCGAGAATAATCTAAGAAAAACCCAATCCTAAAGCGTGGCGTTGCTGATATATATAGGGGTAACGTGAGGGTTGACCTAGGGTTGTGCGACCATGGGAGAGGCGTACACAACCTAGGCGTTGACCGACACGCTTACAAGGCCCTATTAGGCCCAAAGCGGTGTCGCGGCACCTAATGACTGGTCGTAGGCGGGAGACCTAGTCGTAGTGGCCGAGTGCAGTCGTAGTCTTTGGCGAACCTTGTCGAGGAGCTTGAGATGTGGTCGTAGCGTATTTGGTGAGTCGGTCGTGCGTTGGCGAACCTAGTCGAGATCTTGAGACTTGGTCGTGTATTTGGAAGGGCTGGTCGTAGGGCTTGTAGACTGGTCGTAGTCCTTGGGGATCCATTATTCCTAAGTAACAACAGATCATAATTATTAGGTAGTATACCATTCTGCATAGATAAATTATTAGCACCTAGAAACGAGCTCACCTCATAATTTAAGTGACGTGCACGAGCTCTTGTCATAGGGCCTTGTAGTTTATAGCTGGATCTGTTAGGATTTTGTGTAGTGTGTGTATCCGAAGGAGTGATGTCCTCATCATCCTCCCCCTCTTGAATTGGAGTCGTCCTCGACTCAAACTCATCTGCTTCTCCCACGTATGGCTTCAAATCTGAAATGTTAAATGTGGGGCTAACCCCAAAATCTGCAGGTAGCTCCACTTGATAGGCATTGTCATTTATCTTCTTAATTATCTTAAATGGTCCATCAGCTCTAGGCATCAATCTTTCATGCAACTTAAGAACAAATTCAGCACGCTTCTTAGCATCTAAATTAATGTGTTCAGAGGTAGGCAAAGGTAGTAAATCAATAGAACACGGGGTTAAAACCATACACTACAGAAACGGACTTACCTTGGTGGTGGAGTGTACTGTCCTATTGTAAGCAAACTCAATGTGCGGTAAACACTCTTCCCACATCTTCAAATTCTTCTTTAAAACAGCCCGCAACATGGTGGATAACGTGTGGTTGACAACCTCCGTTTGTCCATCAGTTTGGGATGTACGTAATGAAAACAGCAGCTTTGTCCCCAATTTGTTCCAAAGTGATCTCCAAAAGTGGCTCAAAAATTTTATGTCGCGATCCGAGACAATAGTATTGGGCACTCCATGTAAGCGAATGATTTCTCGAAAAAATAAATCAGCTATGTTTGTAGCATCATCGCTTTTGTGACAAGGTATAACATGTGCTATTTTAGAAAATCGATCCACTACTACAAATATACTGTCACTCCCCCTCTTTGTCCTTGGCAATACTAAAACAAAATCCATAGAAATATCCTCCCAAGGGGCGCTAGGAATAGGGAGAGGCATATAAAGTCCATGTGGATTGAGACGGGACTTAGCTTTGTTGCATGTAGTGCAGCGAGCCACGTAGCGCTCAACATCGCGCCTCATCTTTGGCCAAAAGAAGTGAGCGGCCAGCACATCTTCTGTCTTCTTTGCTCCAAAATGCGCCATCAAACCTCCTCCATGCGCATCCTGCAACAACAAAAGACGAACGGAGCTAGCTGGAATGCATAGCTTGTTAGCACGATAGATCAAATGATCAATTATCACATATTTATTCCATGTTCTCCCTCCTTTACAAAGCTCAAGCACTTCTTGAAAGTCCAAATAGTAGCATATAACTCCTTAATGGCCTCTAAACCAAAAATCTTATGGTCAAGTTGAGATAACATGGTATAACGTCTAGAAAGCGCATCAACAATCACATTGTCCTTACCTTTCTTATGCTTTATGACATATGGAAACGACTCAATAAATTCTACCCATTTAGCATGTCGTTTATTTAGGTTAGCTTGGCTTCTAATATGTTTTAGCGATTCATGATCTGAATGTATAACAAATTCTTTGGGCCATAGATAATGTTGCCAAGTTTGAAGCACACGAACTAACGCATCAGTTCTTTGTCATAGGTAGAATAATTGGACTAGGCCCATTTAGTTTCTCACTTTGAAATATGCAACTCGTTTACCTTCTTGAATCAATACACCACCTATCCCAATCCCGCTTGCATCACATTCAATCTCAAAGTCTTACCAAAATTAGGGAGTTGGGTAGGGGTGCTTGGGTGAGCTTCTCTTTCAATAAGTGGAATGCCTTCTCTTGCGAGTCCCTATTGGAATGGCACTCCTTTCTTTGTCAATTCATTCAATGGTGCGAAGATTGGTCTGAAATCCCGCACAAAACATCGATAGAATCCGGCAAGTCCATGGAAGCTCCGCACTTTGTGACAGAGAGTGGGCGTCGGCCAGCTTTGGATGGCTGCGGTCTTTGCCCCATCCACCTCAATTCCTGTGGTGTCACAACATAACCAAGAAGCGCAACTCGGTCGGTGCAAAGGTGCACTTCTCAAGGTTACCAAACAAGCGTGCATCTCTCAAGGCATTAAAAACAGCACGTATATGATTCAAGTGTAGCTCATGTGACTTGCTATAAATCAAGATATCATCAAAATAAACCACCACAAATTTCCCAATGAAAAGAGCGTAAAACCTCGTTCATTAATCGCATGAAGGTACTAGGTGCATTAGTTAGACCAAAAGGCATCACTAACCACTCATATAGTCGAACTTAGTTTTTAAAGCGCTTTTCCATTCATCTCCCAGTTTCATTCTAATCTGGTGGTAGCCATACGCAAGTCAATCTTTGTGAAAATAATTGCGCTGATCAACTCATCAAGCATGTCGTCTAGCCTAGGAATAGGATGACGATACCTTATGGTAATATTATTAATGGCTCTACAATCAATACACATACGCCAAGTTCCATCTTTCTTAGGAACCAAAAGAACAAGAACAGCACAAGGACTAAGGCTTTCTCTTACGTACCCACGGTCCAAAAGATCTTGGACTTGTCGCTGAATTTCCTTAGTCTCATCTGGATTGGTCCTATATGTAGCACGGTTTGGCAAAGTCGCTCCCGGAATCAAATCAATTTGATGCTCTATCCCTCGAATAGGGGGCAACCCAGGGTATCTCATTGAAATACATCCACATACTCTCGCAAAGATTAGCAATGAGGGGCAAAGAGCTAGATATATCTTCAAGTGAAAATAAAGCATCTTTGCATATCAAAGCATAGCATAGCAGCTCATTATCACAAATTTCAGCAAGCTCAGATTTAGTGGCAAGCATGACACACCCTTTCAATTTAATTCCCTCGGCCTTGGAACTAGGCGCCACTTCCTCCTTTTTAGGTGAGTAAACATGTTTCGCTACTTGCTGATTTTCAGAATTATGTTCATTGGTGTTTCTTTCATTGCTAGCACGCTCTACTTCATCTTTCACAATTTTAGCAGGTGTCAAAGGCAACAACTTAATCTTCTTACCCCTATGTGAGAATGAGTAGGTATTATCTCTACCATGGTGCAAAACATCATTATCATATATCCAAGGCCTACCGAGCAACAACGAACATGCTTGCATAGGCACTACATCAAAGTCGGTACTATCTTTGTAATTACTAGCTGAAAATTGTACTCTCACAACTTTGTTTACCATTAACTTACCACACGAATTGAACCATTGGATGTAGTAGGGACGTGGGTGTGGTTGTGTGGTCAAACCAAGCTTCTCGACCATCTCGGAGCTTGCAAGGTTGTTGCAACTCCCTCCATCAATGATGACTCTGCAATCTCTCTCCTTCACAAGGAATCTGGATTGGAACAAGTTGTGCCGCTGATTTTGCTCCGCTCTCTCCAGTTGTGCGCTCAGCACTCGCTGCGCAACAAGACTCACATGAGTCCCTGTGTCAACAGCAGCTACTCGTTCTTCCACATCATCAGCATCACTGTCTGTCTCATCTCCTCCACCTGCAATGTTAGCTGCAAGCACATACTCATCCTCAATATCACTAGCACTTACATAACGTCCGTCTTCGGTGGCAAGGTAGGCTCGCTGACTTGGCGATCCCTCATGACATGGCCCATTGCCTTGCAACGATGGCAAATAATCGATCGTCACGACTGTGGAAGCAACAGAAGAAGAACTCTTGGTGGAGCACGCACACTAGTAGATTTGTTTACCTCGGGTGCATGTGTTGGTGTCGGAGGTCTTCTTTGAATGCGCCCTACTCGAGGAGGGCAGCGGACCGCGTGAGCTGAAGGTTGGACTGTTTTAACGTGCCACGATGTTGATCGTGGTGTAGACATGCTTCCAAAATTGTTCCTTGGCCTCTGCATCGACCCCGCAATTCTTTTACGCCAAACAAGCAAGGTGGAACAATCTAGGAACACTATCATATTCTTTGTAGTCAACTATGTCCTGAATTTCACGTATTAGTCCTCCATAAAACGTGCCATAGCAGCCTCTTTATCCTCAATAATATCACAACGCAACATACTAATTTGTAGCTCCCGATAATATTCTTCTCTGAGATCTATTGCCTTGGTTCAAGAGCTGCAATTTCTTACATAAGTCCCTTTTAAAAGAGGGTGGAATAAATCATTACGCATAGCAACCTTTAAAGCATCCGGTAGTAGGCGCTAATCCATCATTGCATACTCTACTCCACCAAATGATGGCAAAATTTTAAATTCACTTGTAGCTTGCTAACTCTATGCACCGGGAACTAAGTGAGCATTAAATTTCTGTTCTACCGTCATCTCCCAATCTAAATATACTTGACATCATAAGCACCGCAAAAGATGGTATAGTGAACTTGACTTTAGCATATGGATCATCATTATCACGTGCATTATGTTGCAGAAAGTTATTACCTCTCATACCTTGATGGTTGAAGTTCAATCGGTTCCGTTGTCGTGCATCAAGGGCATCGCGATTGCGCATCTCATTATCGTTGTTAATCTCATGGTCGTGGACTGCACCTTGAGGATCCACACGACCATTGTTCGGCAGTTGATTGGCCATACCATCAATACGTGCATTGAGTGTTGCAATGCTAGCATTGAGCTGTTTTAGTGTAGCATTTGTCTCTGCAAACTTCCTTTCGATGTCGTCATTAATAGCATGACGGTGCTCATCCAACACCCTTGTAAGCTCTTCCCTCACAACACAATCTTGCGCATTCAATTCCTTACCTGCCATTGTTAGTAGGAGACAAAAGACAACACAAATGTATTATCCCTACCAACTACTAGGTGGTGGAAGGTGGAATCACACACTCTCAAGCGTCTTACCAAGCTCTTATGAATTTCTTACCAAATTGCAGCAGGTGGTCTGATCGGAGAGGGTGGGATATTCGACTACGGCGGAGGCGAATGCGAGGATCCAAATCTGAGGGCCAAAAGTACGTGGAGCTCAGACAGGCAATGTTTAGTAGCAAGGAGCAGCAATAATGAAATCAGATTAGCAATGTTAAATCAAAGTCCACAGTACTCGTCATGATTGCTGGTCCAAACGCGCTCCTAGCACTAGCTCAAGCAAGCCGAAAGATATTGTAGATACAAGCTCAAAAGAACAAAGTTGCAAAGCAACCATTATCTCTGTGGGTGGTCGTGGAGCTCTGGTGGGTTGTCGTAGACCAACTGAGGGTGGTCGTGAGCCAACTGAGGTGGTCTCTTTTTCTTTTTGATTCTCTTTTTCTTTTTTTTTTTTTATTATTTCTTCTTCTTCTTCTTTTTTTTTGGACTGACGAAACCCAACCTAGGATTCCTTTTTTTTTTCTTTTTTTTTGCGCAAGTGACCTTGACTCACAACTCTTCAAAACCCTTTTTCAGGCCTAAGGATAGATATAGGTCACAAACTTTTCAGGAGAGCGGGGTAAAAGGTAATAAAAAGATACTCTCTCTCTCTCTCTCTGAACTTGGGCTATCTCTGTTTCGGCTATGGGATTTCTTCTCGGTCCTTGTTGGGTCGGACACGATATGATGAGTGTGTAGGTGTCCGAGAGCAACCAGAAACAGATAGACTTGTCGGGGGCGAATACTCGAGCAGGTGGTCGAACCCGACGAGGTGGTCGAACTCGATATAGGTGGTCGAATCCGACTGGATGGTCGAATCCGAGTAGGTGGTCGGATGGGAATGTTGGCTCGAGTAAGTGGTCGGATGGGGGTGGTGTCACGAGTAAGTGGTCGGATGGGGGTGGTGACTCAATTCTCGGCTATAGCAGACAAACCCTAATTGCAACGGATGCAATAAAGGACAAGTCGAGATACACGATGACCAAAACGGCAAAGACTCGGCGCTAGAAACTAGATCACGACGACTAGACCAGCAACAAAGACACCGGCGATGGACTCGAACTCAACAACGCGAAATCGAAAACAAAATTGCGAAGGCACAGCGTGGTTTGGACAGCGGAAAGACTAAGATCTAAAACTTTTTGTAGGGCAATTTTACGGACTCTAGGTGATGGAAACAACTAACAAAGGGATAAGCGAGATTACCTAATGGGCAACCTTCGCTCACGATACCAAATGATGAGTCACGGTGTCACGATCTTCCGATAGGTTCGATTGGTTAAATCGTGAGGGCGTTGGCGCTTTGAGGCTTTCGACCAGCGATCGTCACCTCGTAATTCGCTACACCCGCACGATATGCCGTTATCAACCACGCCGCACGCGATCCACCTTACCACGAGGGTTATTGTTCCGCAAGCAATCGAAGCAACTCACAAGAACAAGAAAGATGCAATCTGAATTGTATTGCGAATATGAATGAAGTTCACAATGTGGGTTCCTCAAACCGATAAGCGGTGAAAGCGCAAAGTGGCGAATAATCTAAGAAAAACCCAATCCTAAAGCGTGGCGCGTTCTTTGTATATATATAGGGGTAACGTGAGGGGTTGACCTAGGGTTGTGCGACCATGGGAGAGGCGTACACAACCTAGGCGTTGACCCGACACGCTTACAAGGCCCTATTAGGCCCAAAGCGGTGTCGCGACACCTAATGGTGGTCGTAGAGCGGAGACCTAGTCGTGCGGCCGATCGGTGCGAGTCGTAGTCCGCGAACCTTGTCGAGGAGCTTGAGATGTGGTCGAGCGGTTGGTTGGTCGTCGTAGCGTGGCGAACCTAGTCGAGGATCTTGAGACTTGGTCGTGTGTATTGGCAGGGTGGTCGTAGGGCTTGTAGACACAGTCGTAGTCCTTGGGGATCCATTATTCCTAAGTAACAACAGATCACAATTATTAGGTAGTATACCATTCTGCATAGATAAATTATTAGCACCTAGAAACGAGCTCACCTCATAATTTAAGTGACGTACACGAGCTCTTGTCATAGGGCCTTGTAGTTTCGCAACTGGATCTGTAGGATTTTGTGTAGTGTGTGTATCCGAAGGAGTGATGTCATCATCAGCTTAAAATTGGTTCTGCTAGAACTGATTCCTTTTCCGAAAGTGATCAGTGTGAACGACGACTTGACGACATCAATTTCCTTGAAGAACGACGAAACCAAGCTTTGCTATGATCAGTGATCTACCAGCAAGCCATGCGTCGGTACTACAGTCGTAAGGTGCAACCTCGTAGCCTAACTGTAGGTGATTTGGTTCTTAGAAAAATTCAAAACCAAGCAGGTCGCAACAAACTTTCACCTAAGTGGGAAGGTCCATACACTGTGGTCGAAGTTACCCGGCCAGGATCGGTACGATTAGCTATGACCAATGGGTAAGTTTTGTCTAATTCTTGGAATATTGATCAATTGCGTAAGTTCTATGTTTAATTTCATGTATTTCATTTACATTCTTTTTTCAATAAAGATGATTTTCCTTAAAAACGATAAGTATGGTTGTTTATGCTTATTATTTATCGCATCTGGTCATATGCCATTCCGTTCTTTGGTTGGTGGAGAAGACTCTCATTCTCTCAGATATTCCTTTGATAGGATCTCCACTACTCATGGTTCTTGACTTGAATGTCACCGACCACTTTGGTTTTAGACGTGATCATTGCTTCAATGATACACACGCATGACAGACATTCTTTTCTTAAAGAATCATACGAGTGTTAGGAATACCAACTCGGACGGTTTACTTGGTTTTGTTTCTTTCTTGAATTTGAAGATTGTTATTTTATTTCAACATTCTCGTTTCTAATCAAGTTTGGCTCTTGGTCGGGACACGAAAGCCTCTGGTGAAGTCTCTCCTCTCTGCACGTGGTCACCTTGCTGGAAGGAGCTTCCTAGTGACGGTCCTTTTCCTACGATCCTCGCTGCCAGTCGGATTTGATGATGAGCACGTTTCGCGACATATTTTAACAAATCTTTAGTTCTTGAGATTCGATACGACCAGATCCAAATATTTTCTAAACAACGGTACTTATCTCTTCTTTTCTTTTTCTTTGCATACATTCTTAATGCATATCTTCTTATGAGCAAAATCCGGTCTTTGTTATGTCTTCCGACTACAAGGGGTATTTCATAGTACTTCGATAATGGACAAGATCTAGACTAGTCGAAATCGTCAGCTGGTTCCGACCACATGATTTCCTAGTATTTCCTAGATCGTTGTTATAGACATTATCAGCACTCTTACCATGGTCATTGTTATTACTCAATTTCCTGGTCTACTGCTTTCTTTTAGTAACGTTCATCTACTAACATAGCGATCGGGGCTAGAGATATATGAGTATTTAACAACATTGACAAAGCAGGATCTTCTTTGACAAAAGGTAAGTTTTTCATTTTACATAGTCTAATGTTACATCTGTTTACATATTAGGACCTCCAGACTGGTCGCTATGAGATGGAGATCCGACTTCCATTTCCCCTGCAACTTTCTCTCCGAGAGGTTTTACTTCCTCGAAAAGTTTTGTTGCTTCACTCTCAGAGCAGTCGAAGTCCTCTTCCACAGCTTTAAGGTTAACAGAGGGATCGGAAGCCTTTAGTTTTGCTAAAGCAACACTAACTTCAGTTACAATAGCTTCCTTCATTGTCTGGGTATGGTTTTCCCTCATAGTTTTGAGCAGACCTTTGAGATCTTCCAAAAGTTGACCAAAGTAGTCCATCTTTTCCGTTGGATCTCTAAACAAGGCAAGCTTGATCTGATTCCATATCGAAGATCATCTTGTTAAGAGCCTTGATCTTCTCATCAAGGCCAAATACAAAAGCTTCCTTTTGGCCACGCTCAAAATCGAGGGTCTTCTCCGCTCGTTCAAGTGCTACAGTTTTTTCTGCACGAGTAGATAAACAAAATTAATGTACTCTTTACAATTGGAGTTATGGAATACTGGTTAGGTCTCCGACCAGTTACCTTTGATTTTCTTCTCACAAGAGTCGAAAACCTCTTTTTGCCTGGTCATCGCATGCTCGATCGACCGGTCTTTACTCTGATTTTCTTCCCTCAGCTTTATTATTAGGGCTTCCTTGGCCTTGATCTCTTCTTTAATTTTCTCTAAATCTATCAAATATGATAGAAAGAGAAGGAGAATCTATAAGGAGAATCAAGATAATAAACCTTAGGAGATCAAAAAGAGAAATGTACTTACTTCTCAGATCGGAGTGTTTTTGCTCCAAAGTTTTTATTCGCTGGGTCAGTCCTCCGATCAGAGCATAGTTTTCGACCAAATGCTACAAAAACAAAAATTCCTTTCTTTAGCAAGCTTTCAAAGAAACTGCAAAAGAAAGAGTTGTAAGGATGGTCGTAGAACACTTACCCGAATTGCTATATCATTATATTCGGAAAAGATGGTATCTAGACCAATCTTGGCTTGATGGTCCGATATCTTTCCCAGGCTTCATCAAGTTCCTTACCCTCGATAAATCGGGAGAAAAGGAATTTGTTAACACGAGAAGTATTTCTGGAGGAGGTGGAACTGTTGAGGTCTCGGGATGACTACCTCCGGAGAAGGAGTAAAGATTACTAGAGGATCTGAGCGGATCTGTGAAACTGCTCGGGGCTTCTTTGCTACTTCATCCTCGGTAGTTTTGCTTTAGGAGTATCACAGTCGAGAGCCTCCACGACCACCTCTACCTCGTGAACTTTTCCTGAGGGTGCTGCAGTCGGACACGACGGAACACGTAAGATCTAAAGCGAGAGAGAGAGAAGGTAAGGAAGATCCAAGGTATGTATAATTACGACCTCTTCATTTTATATATATACCTTGTTGTTTTTCTGAATTTACCCTTGTAGCGCATCGAAGTGAAGTTCGTTATGTGGCCTTCCTCTTCTTATCAACCGATTTCACCATTCTAAACCGGTAGGGTTGACTAGATCTTGCACATCCACCGATCGAAATCGGAAGGGATATCGCGACCATTTGGTCGAGGTCACGATCGCCGGTCGATAGATGTAGATTAAATCTACCTCCACAACAGATGGCCTTAGTAGGCCTTTGGAGGGTTCTCGATGACCTTCTTTGGAAGGTACGACGACCGCCTAATGTGAGAAACCGGTTATTGGAAATGTACTTAATTAAAATTATACTGTAGCACAATTCTTAATTAAGAACATTGCTACCCTTTATTAAAGATTATGCTAAAGGTATAAATTTAACAAGTGACAAATCCAATAAATAGGATTCCCGGATATATATATTTCACAATGGTTCCCAGGATCAACGACCATTGCATATATATCCTTCAACAACATTGCATCAAATACATACAAGTCATACATTGACATAATTAAACATAAGTTTACAACTTGCGGTTTTAATACTACATTATGGAGTGACTTGGTCACTACAACAAGTTCAACAGCTGAAGCAAAACAAAATGGCAACATCCACCAATGGCCCCATCCACCCGCAGGCGATTGCGTGGAGGAAAGAAGTAGCTTTACTCGTTAGCGTCACCCTGATCGGCGCTAACGGGTACTTCATAAAGGTAACCATCCTCACCTGCAACAATAGGTTATAGCACCTTGAGTACGGAAGGTACTCAGCAAGTCTTACACAAACTAATAAAAGAAAATGTTTATTAGAACCTATTCAAAGGAGTAGAATTTGTACATGCATAAGTTTACAACATGAAGGTATAAAGGTTCAAATTTGCATAAAGCAATACATCTTAACCTTCAAATGCTAAATTTTGATAAAGCAATTTAAGTAAATCAAAGTTGGACTAGAACGATAAGTAAAGGCATTAATTGTAAGCGACACGATTGCATGAATCCCTCATGCTAAACCAAAACAAACCAGATTTGACAATCAAAACTTCTATACAGGTGACATCAATTCAAGTTATCGTCCATGACCGTGGACACGGCTATTCGAACAGTTTATACCCTGCAGGGGTGTACATCTTTACCCACCCGACTTAGTCAGCCCGTTGCCTTCGGATGCCTCCGAATGATGACATACTTCCTTTGGTATGCCGACCGGGGAAACTAAGATTTTGTTTTTTTCAACAAGCTAATACTATTGAGTTGGACCCCCATGTGTGAACTGATCTCGCTTAAACAATGACTGATAGCATCTGCTTAACCGGGGCACACATGTTGCGTCAGTAATGCCGATCCAAACAATTTAATGCGAACTGGGCTCACTACCCATATTAGGATGCAATCTGCATCTTTAAGATGCGTATATGCTACGGAGCACATATACGCCTCACCCTTCTAAGAACATCGTCTTGACATACAAGCTCACATGGCATACAACGCAGTCATAAGACCTAAGCATCTATGCCACACAAGGTCAATACACATATTCTTACTTTCCTGTTTCCAACCCAATAGTCTTAACATCTTACTTAACCAAACAACGCCATACACCTGCATGTGGAAGTACGTGGGGACTTGAATTGAATAGTCGAGTTCGGTCCTTAATTGGTCGGACAAGTCCACCACAATTCCCAATCTCGTGCACAAAAGCACCATCACTAGCTTCCTCTTGTCCAGATCAATTTAAATATAAAATTCATTTCTGACATAAGTAAACTGGACAAAGAGTTTAAAGTAACAGAAAGCCATTTGTGATTCCCATGTTTGACAAGATATTCTTGTCAAACTCTAAAGTTTCTAGACTGCATGTCTAAGCCAAATCTGAAAATATATTATAGTATACAGTACTATGCTAAGGTTGAGTGCATGGTGACAATTGAGGTAATCCATCATGTTAGGTCATAACTAACTACTAACAGATCACAATTTGTATTTTCAGAAAAGTAGCATGCACAGATGTCACTGGATTTAGAAAATCTATTGTATAAAACTTGGGATCAACATGGTGCAAAGAGGATGCTTGCCTTGATAATAGTATACTTCTGTTGCAGGCTCAGGTTGCTCAGATATAGATTCAAATGCTTCAACAGAACCAGATTCTAAAACAAGCAATAAAATCCAATAAATACCAAAATCGACAATAAGTGCAGATTGAAAGGAACATGTATGATCAATATGGAAATGCATGTTTAACAGCATGCTTAAGTTATATATACCCTAATAAAGACATTAAACCATATTACCACCTACTGATTTCAAAAGGCAGAAACTAGGGTTTAGTTCAAAGTTTCAGTTTTCAGGTTTTGAAAAGAGCAGAAACAGGACAGATTGCAGATTTGGGAAAAAGGAAAATAGATCAAGCAAAGGTTCTAAAATGAAGCTTAACCCGACCTATCAGGGTAGTTAATACCCTAAACTAACCTTAACCTAACCCTAATTGGTTAGATTACAAAAGCTAAAGAAAAACCTATATTGTCGGTTAAGTCGACAAAAAGAGACAGAGACAGAACTCTGCTATAAAGCTAAATAGATGATGACAAAAATTAAAAGAACAACTTGTTATACTGCTAGGGTTTAGTTGAAACCTAACAAGGATGATAAGTTGACAGGGGAAACCCTAGATCTTGAAAAAGATATGGAAGACCGAAAAGTTAGAATAACAACTTTTCAGTTTGAAGCAAGTTGAAGCTATTGATATTCAAAAGAATGATTCATCTGAGCTCCTAAGGTCCTTAAGGTGCTCAAGATGTCAAAACTAAGGTTTTTAACTTACCAGGATAGGAAAGACACCAAAGATTCTAAAAACCCGATGTTGATCGACAGAGAAATAAACTCTGATTTAACCTACAAAAGGTGTTAAAACCTCAGTGCAAGGTAAAACCAGTGCTTAGAATGGATGGACAATTCGGAGGGGCAAGAAACTCCACTGGACAGCAATGGCAGAAGAATAGCATCAGTGGTCAACAATGGCAGCAGCTCAAAAGTTAGGGTTATATATAGATGTTGAGCTACAGGGCAAAGTAGAAAAGTCTAGAGTTGATGAGGTGTCCATTTAGGTCTAAACATCCAAAAATTAGTTGCATAATCTTTGGATAAATCCTCTCCTCTGCTCACAGAAATGGCGACGCACAGAGGCAAGGAAGGAGATAAGAAACTGCTGACATGTGTGTAATACTCCGGAAGTGTGAGAAGTCAAGAATCGGGTTAATTAAATTTAATCGGTAGAGAATTATTTAATCGGGGAAGAGTTTAATTTCAGAATTCAGCAAAGACAAGAAAAGAGAGGGGTTTTTCTGTGTTTTCTCACCTACTTGGGCCTGGGCCTTGGCCCATCTGGCCTGTAGTGGCCGGCCAAAGGGGAGGAGCCACCTCCCAAACCCTAGCCGCCTCCCTTTTCTCTCCTCCCACTTGCAGCCGCCCCTTCTCCTCACCCTTGGCCGAATCCTCCCCTCTCCCTTGCGCCTCCCCCCTGCCCTGGTGCTGCTCCCTCACGATTCCCCTTCGTCTAGGCTGCTGCCCCTTGCGCAAGAAGGAGAAAGAGAGGAAGAGAAGAAGGAGAAGAAGGAGAAGAAGGAGAAGAAGTCTTGTGTGGGGATTGGTTCAGCGAGTTCTAGAGGTTCTACAAGGGTAACGAGATTCCTTCCCCGCTGTTTGATCCTTAGTAGATGCGAAACCGATTATATTTGTTGGTTAATTGTTGGGCTGCAGAAGATTCAATTCTGTCCAGAACCTTGCGTGGGTATTTTCGTGTATTTAGAGGCTGAATTTTAAGATTCCATCTCCTAGAGATAGGTGGGTTATGTCGTTATCTTTCATTAGCCGCGAAGATCACTCGATTCCGAGGTTTGAGTCAAAAGTTATGGTCGTTTTAGTATCTGCTGCCAGAAATCTGACGAGAATAATCTGTCTGGTTATTTCCTAAATTATGAAAGGGAATTTGGTAGAATCTGAAAGCTCACCCAACTAGGTTATTGTAGGTAATTCGATAACCTTTTCAGATTGATAAAGAACGATCAATTCGGAGTTACCTATTAAAAGTTATGGTCATTTTAGTTTTGCTGTTCGTTTGTGTAGGCAGTTTCTATACTGAAAGTTCAAACAATGGTTAGCCTAATATTTTGGCCGAATTGGTTTATCGTGTCAACTAGAGTATTGTAGATTATTCAGTTAAGAATCTACAGAAATTGGGTTTACCTCTTTTTGACTTCCAGTTCATGAGTTATGTCATTTACCGTGCTGCTGTCCAGAATCAGTATATGGCAGGAAGCGTTGTTTTCGGTTTCAGCTTTGTAAACTCGTTTTGAGTCGTCAAGTAAGCGTTGTAGAATGCCGATTAGTAGCGCTGGGTATATTATGTCCTTATTGGTATTATTTTACTTGTTTAGGAGGTGAAGCCTCAGGTTTAGGAGTATCACTTTGCGGCTAGCGCGTCGCATCGTGGAAGGCAAGTAAATGTAGCGGTTGTGCTACGGTTTAACCCGTTTTCTTACTACTTGCACCATGCATGATTGACGTAATATTAAATGATATGCCATGGTTACATGTTTTCTAAGTAAGAATGTGGTAGCAAGATATTAATCAATTGCTATGTTTGGTTGAGTTTGGGTAGTATTGTGGTAATTCGCCTAATGAGCCAAATGCGGAATATGAAAAATAAACTCAAGGTGGACATGTTGATAATTCCTTGTGGTTATTTTCATGATGATCATGTGGTGGTCTATGTGATAGAGTTCCATCTAGATCGATTGATTTTGATCTTGGTGAATCGGGTGTGTGTTATGTGGTAATGGTCTTATGACACGTTGGTATTATGCTTAATGAGACACATGTGGATTATGAGAAAATATTCATGATGAGTATGTTGTTGATCTTCGTGGTTAAATTCTTGTGGTTTATGATTTTCATATCATTCATGACATATCATGACATTTGCATTGTGGATGTCGCGCTTATAGCCGCGATCCGTACGGTACAACATCGTGCATTGTCAGTAGACGATGCATACCTTTACCTTGTTGGGTAAAGGTGCAATGGAGCATAGCATACATATGCATTACATTGTGGAAAGATCATTTGCATGCTTGTGCAAGATATTGAGGTGAAGTTATTTTTGCAAACAAACGCAACTTCATAGTTGCAATGTGGAAATTGACTCATGAGAGTCTATTGTGGTATGAGTAATGTGGTTGTGGTTGTGGAATGGGGTTCATCCCTTGTGGTATGGTAGAGGTTGTGATTGTGGCATGAGATTCTTCTCTCTTGTGGTAATCGTTGATAGCGATTGTGGATGTGAGAAATAGTAAAGTTATGAGGTAAAACATGTTAATACTTTATTGTCATTGGTAGTGGTAGTGGTGAATAATATGAAGCAGTTGATCAAGATTCATTGTTAATATTTTACTATCTTTGGTAGTAAATATGGTTGAGGCTATAATTGTGTTCATTATGAGAATTGGATATTGATGCTTAATATCTTTGTAGTTTAATTAGCTTGTAAATGAATGTGGATTCACATTATGGATGTGGACATATGGATACTTTAATGATGTTGTATATTTATTTGTAGTCTGATTAGCCTGTTAAACAGTTTGCTTGCTGAGATTTTTATCTCACCCTTGTTTTCCCCTACAGGTGATTGTTGAGCATTCATGGGATGGGTAGAGCGGCACCACAATAATGCACTTGGTTCATCAACTCATGTTGTAATAAAGTCGATGAAATTCTAGCCAAATGCTTAACTATTTGTGGATGATTATGTTGTTAAATAAGGATGGACTTGTGAACCATTCTTTGATTAATCTACTAGAGGTTGTTTAATTATTGAACTTGTTACCGTCATCTTTATTCCCTTAGTTGTTTATGCTTCCGCTTAGTGCTTCTTGTCTAGAGTTGCTGCCGAATTAATTTTGTCTTGAAATTATTGGCTAGCTGTAGAGTGGTTAAGTAGCATTCCAGGGTAATGTGGATCCTAGGGTGTTACAGTTGGTATCAGAGCGGGTTTTAGGTCTGTGGTAATTAAAAATATTAAATTGACACACTGGTGCACAGTAGGATGGGATGGGTCAAGCATTGCATTCGTGCTTTGACATGTTATATTGATTATTCATGGTATGAGATAATCTTGTATGTTTATGTGTTGTTTCTATGACTGCTATGAGTGAGGATAGTCAATGATAAGAGGTAGGCTTTGCGATTGTTGCCTTGGGCATTGCGAGCTTATACCCGTTCGTAGTGCGGGGATTTTGATCTGATTACCTCGGGTAACTTAGTTGCGGATGTCATGGGTAAGTTTCTTAGAAAAGTGTTATCCTCCTTGAATTGATGTTGGCGATTCTTGGCCTATTGCGATTAATGATTTTCTCTCGGGTTAGTTGTTTATTGCGCTTGTTGGGTGTCAATAGGCCTCAGATTGTTCTTGAGGCCAAGTATTGTTTCTTTCGATTGATGGGTTGTTTGATTGCTCGTGAGTAGTGCTTTTGGAGAGACGGTATTTTCCGCGTTGTTCCATCTTTCTTCTTTGGAAAACATGACTCTTGTATTTCGTTTGATATTTTGAGAGAGAATCAAACCTTACGTGGGAAGTTCATTAACTTGTGGAAGCATTGGCTCTATGCATTTCTTCTGAGTTATTTCGACTTTTGAAGTTTGATTTTCTCCCTAGAAGGGAGTGTTAAAATCCCTTTATGTTGTTTTGTTGTGTTTAAGTAGTAGGTGGTAATTATGTAAATAATTGATAGATTGTGAATTATCAAGTTGAAAAGTTAGTGTGGTACATCATTAAGCTCTACTAACATCTTTAGAAGTGAAGTCGATTAATATGAGGTTGTCCTGTTGTAGTTTCTTGAAGATCTGTGGCTAAGAAATTTAGCGATACATGTGTAGAACTCATGCATTTATCAAGGAATATGAAAAACAATTGTTTTGATTATTGTAGTTGTTTAATTTTCTCAACTTGTTGGATAGATTGGATTGATTGATCTTAAGTAATTAATCTGACCATTCGGGATGGTCAAGTAAGGAGGTGTTGGAATATTGCCTTAATAAGATTAACCTTTTATATGTCCTCTCTTTACATACTTGATGAGCATGTACAACTGTTAAATTTATGTAACTTTTACCATGCTAAATTGTTGAAATATGTATAAAGAAATGGATACAGGCTGATGTATTGACTTGTGGAATCTTGTCTCATAAAGCTGGTATTATTGATGTTTAAAGTTATTTTATTTTTAATATCTTAACATAAGGTGGAGTATCGAATCTGTGCTCTTTATTGTCTTTGTGATTGCAAATTAGAGATAGGATCATTAATGCTATGCTGATGAAAAATTAATAATCAATTATTGACAGCAATGGCTAGAGTGTAATTACTTTTTGCTAAACTAGAGTTGAGCATCAGTACGAGATAAATGTAAGGAATCTAATAAGAGATTCATACTAGCATGTTTTGTGAGGTTGTTATGTTCTAATATCATCTTGTTAAAGAGTTTGTTTTAATATGATGGCTTATGCACTAGGTTTAACTAGATCAAGTAGTTGGAATCTTATTTGGATAATAAGAACATGATGAAGTGATTTATGATGTTCCTTTTGGAAAAGTATGAAGGAGTGGGATGATATGTTGATTTTTGCAAAGAAT
The DNA here is from genome assembly GCA_036346255.1 of Ampelocalamus luodianensis. NCBI lineage: Eukaryota > Viridiplantae > Streptophyta > Magnoliopsida > Poales > Poaceae > Ampelocalamus > Ampelocalamus luodianensis. The sequence continues at coordinate 150,849 of JAYEVH010000074.1, forward strand.
GTTTTATCTTGTTGTGAATTCAATCGATAGCATGTAGTTGTGATTATTGTGTTGAATGTTTTTTAAAAAAATATATATAAAGGAATTTGTTAATTCCATAATACTAATTGCATTGAAGGGTGTGAGATTTACGGTTGGAATCTTTTGGACCGTATGACTTGTGTCATAGTCGAGGTTGCCACTGAGTAAAGCGGCGTGTTGATTGATCTTATTGGTTTTATTTGAATCTTGTGTTGTGGTCTTCAAGCATCCTTTGTTGGAAATGGCGGGATGTTGTAATCAAAGAAAATTGCTTATTATTGAAAGGAAAAGTTGTACTAGAAGTATTTGAGGTACAGATGATCTTATCTTGTGTTTTTCCAACCTCATTGCTATTTGTTATTCTTTTGGCTATTGTGATGATAACCATTTTTCAGTATGCTGAAATTTATTTCTTCTTACCTCTTCTTCTAAGAACATGGTAATTGTTGTGGGTTCATGAAGCCTTTTGTTGCGTGATGATGACTTAATAGTGGTAGTCTAGTGTTGTTTTGTGGGGCCAGAGAGTCTATCTACAATGGTGTAGATGATGTAATCAATTGAGCTAATTGTTGAGTTGGCCAACTTGAGATAAATGAGTTGGTGTGTTGGGCAATGATTTGAAAATCCTTGGTTCAAGGAAGTTAAATTGTTAAAAGAAATGAATTGGGAAATTATGGTTATGTCAAGTAGTGCGATGCTCTCTTGATTCTTGTTTTTCTTTGGGTGTTTTGTTGAGGCGTAGTCTTTTCAGTTAGGAAAAGAAATTGATTGTTTTAGTGCATCGAGTGATTTTCACTCTTAGCTTAGGTGGTGTGGTTTCTCCAATTGTCTACTTGGAGAGTGAAAGATGTTTTGTGGTAAATCCTTTGTTTTGGATCGTGGTCCTTTGAAGGAAAACTAGTTGCTAGTGTGATGCTTGATAATCCTTTTCTCTTCTGTTATTGGGTTATATTTGTAAATTATATCGTTGAGCTTCTAGTAGAATTATGTGAGTGAAATTGGTGATCAAATTCTTCAAAATGGGTATATTGTGTTATCCTGAGTATATTTAATAAGAGGAAAGTGTTTTAAGAAAGAGGATGGTTTTAGAAAGTGGTCTTAATAGTTTTTATGGAAATTTTGCCAAAATGGCAGGACTCGTTGTACTTGCTCAGTACGACAAAAGAGTTATGCGGTTGTTCGCGCGAGAGTTGGATTTTGCGGTGGGAAGCCTTGTGCTCCTTGGGTGTCTCCGACTAAGGGTATTGTTCGTTTTGGTACCACCGAAGCTTAGCCCGCGGTACATCGGTTTTCGGTGGTTGCTCGGGTGGGTAGTTTGGCTTATCGTTTGGAGTTGCCAAACTCATTGAGTGGTGTGCACAATGTTTTCCTTGTGTCTATCTTTGAGAAATACTTGCGGGATCAGAACACAAGAATGACTGGAGCAGTCACGATGGAGCAGATCTCACTTGTGGAGAGTCGGCCGATTCGTATCTTGGATACGTCGGAGCGGTCTTGAGGAATAAGACCATCAAGTATGTGAAGGTACTTTGGACGAATCACCGAGAGAGAAGCTACGTGGGAGTTGGAGGATCTTTTGAAAGAAGTACCCGAGCTCTTCAAGGTGGTGAGTACTCCTAGTTTGGGTTGCTTTTTGCTTGTTGTTCTTCTCTTTGTGGTTCAGAGAGTAGGATTCGAGGCGAATCCTTTTAAGGTGGGAAGAGTGTAATACTCAGGAAGTGTGAGAAGTCAAAATCGGGTTAATTAAATTTAATCGGAGAGAATTATTTAATCGGGAAGAGTTTAATTTCAGAATTCAGCAAAGACAAGAAAAGAGAGGGTTTTTCTGTGTTTTCTCACCTACTTGGGCCTGGGCCTTGGCCCATCTGGCCTCAGAGTGGCCGGCCAAAGGGGGAGGAGCCACCTCCCAAACCCTAGCCGCCCCTCCCTTTCTCTCCTCCCACTTGCAGCCGCCCTTCTCCTCACCCTTGGCCGAATCCTCCCCTCTCCCTTGCGCCTCCCCCCTGCCCTGGTGCTGCTCCCTCGCGATTCCCCTTCGTCTAGGCTGCTGCCCCTTGCGCAAGAAGGAGAAAGAGAGGAAGAGAAGAAGGAGAAGAAGGAGAAGAAGGAGAAGAAGGAGAAGAAGTCTTGTGTGGGGATTGGTTCAGCGAGTTCTAGAGGTTCTACAAGGGTAACGAGATGCCTTCCCCGCTGTTTGATCCTTAGTAGATGCGAAACCGATTATATTTGTTGGTTAATTGTTGGGCTGCAGAAGATTCAATTCTGTCCAGAACCTTGCGTGGGTATTTTCGTGTATTTAGAGGCTGAATTTTAAGATTCCATCTCCTAGAGATAGGTGGGTTATGTCGTTATCTTTCATTAGCCGTGAAGATCACTCGATTCCGAGGTCTGAGTCAAAAGTTATGGTCGTTTTAGTATCTGCTGCCAGAAATCTGACGAGAATAATCTGTCTGGTTATTTCCTAAATTATGAAAGGGAATTTGGTAGAATCTGAAAGCTCACCCAACTAGGTTATTGTAGGTAATTCGATAACCTTTTCAGATTGATAAAGAACGATCAATTCGGAGTTACCTATTAAAAGTTATGGTCATTTTAGTTTTGCTGTTCGTTTGTGTAGGCAGTTTCTATACTGAAAGTTCAAACAATGGTTAGCCTAATATTTTGGCCGAATTGGTTTATCGTGTCAACTAGAGTATTGTAGATTATTCAGTTAAGAATCTACAGAAATTGGGTTTACCTCTTTTGACTTCCAGTTCATGAGTTATGTCATTTACCGTGCTGCTGTCCAGAATCAGTATATGGCAGGAAACGTTGTTTTCGGTTTCAGCTTTGTAAACTCGTTTTGAGTCGTCAAGTAAGCGTTGTAGAATGCCGATTAGTAGCGCTGGGTATATTATGTCCTTATTGGTATTATTTTACTTGTTTAGGAGGTGAAGCCTCAGGTTTAGGAGTATCAGCTTTGCCGGCTAGCGCCGCATCGTGGAAGGCAAGTAAATGTAGCGGTTGTGCTACGGTTTAACCCGTTTTCTTACTACTTGCACCATGCATGATTGACGTAATGTTAAATGATATGCCATGGTTACATGTTTTCTAAGTAAGAATGTGGTAGCAAGATATTAATCAATTGCTATGTTTGGTTGAGTTTGGGTAGTATTGTGGTAATTCGCCTAATGAGCCAAATGCGGAATATGAAAAATAAACTCAAGGTGGACATGTTGATAATTCCTTGTGGTTATTTTCATGATGATCATGTGGTGGTCTATGTGATAGAGTTCCATCTAGATCGATTGATTTTGATCTTGGTGAATCGGGTGTGTGTTATGTGGTAATGGTCTTATGACACGTTGGTATTATGCTTAATGAGACACATGTGGATTATGAGAAAATATTCATGATGAGTATGTTGTTGATCTTCGTGGTTAAATTCTTGTGGTTTATGATTTTCATATCATTCATGACATATCATGACATTTGCATTGTGGATGTCGCGCTTATAGCGCGATCCGTGCGGTACAACATCGTGCATTGTCGTAAAGACGATGCATACCTTTACCTTGTTGGGTAAAGGTGCATGGAGCATAGCATACATATGCATTACATTGTGGAAAGATCATTTGCATGCTTGTGCAAGATATTGAGGTGAAGTTATTTTTGCAAACAAACGCAACTTCATAGTTGCAATGTGAAATTGACTCATGAGAGTCTATTGTGGTATGAGAAATGTGGTTGTGGTTGTGGAATGGGGTTCATCCCTTGTGGTATGGTAGAGGTTGTGATTGTGGCATGAGATTCTTCTCTCTTGTGGTAATCGTTGATAGCAGATTGTGGATGTGAGAAATAGTAAAGTTATGAGGTAAAACATGTTAATACTTTATTGTCATTGGTAGTGGTAGTGGTGAATAATATGAAGCGGTTGATCAAGATTCATTGTTAATATTTTACTATCTTTGGTAGTAAATATGGTTGAGGCTATAATTGTGTTCATTATGAGAATTGGATATTGATGCTTAATATCTTTGTAGTTTAATTAGCTTGTAAATGAATGTGGATTCACATTATGGATGTGGACATATGGATACTTTAATGATGTTGTATATTTATTTGTAGTCCGATTAGCTGTTAAGCAGTTTGCTTCTTGAGATTTTTATCTCACCCTTGTTTTCCCTACTGGTGATTGTTGAGCATTCATGGGATGGGTAGAGCGGCACCACAATAATGCACTTGGTTCATCAACTCATGTTGTAATAAAGTCGATGAAATTCTAGCCAAATGCTTAACTATTTGTGGATGATTATGTTGTTAAATAAGGATGGACTTGTGAACCATTCTTTGATTAATCTACTAGAGGTTGTTTAATTATTGAACTTGTTACCGTCATCTTTATTCCCTTAGTTGTTTATGCTTCCGCTTAGTGCTTCTTGTCAGAGTTCTTTGCGAATTAATTTTGTCTTGAAATTATTGGCTAGCTGTAGAGTGGTTAAGTAGCATTCCAGGGTAATGTGGATCCTGGGGTGTTACAATGTGGGTCCCAGTGTCAGCCATAGTCCTGCGCACCTTCTAAAGCTCAAAAGAATCTCAACCGTCCGATTGAATTTCTACGGTCGAGATTGACGGGGGATCCGGCTGGTCTGAATGCACACACAATGCAGGCCCTTCGATTGGAATCCAACGGTCCATTGAATTTGGGCTTTTAAAAGCCCACGGTCAAAAAGGAGCACCGTAGGATCTAGATCTAAGGGCTCAAGATAGCTGCGCGCCTTTAATTTCAAAACGAAAAGGGTAGCGCGGTAGGATCAGGAATGAACGGCGCAGATTGAAAGGGGATCCGGAGTTGTCCGATTGCATACACTGACCTGGACCCTACGATTAAAATCCAACGGCCCAAAGAAACGCAGGCCTTAACAGCACGCGGTAAAGGGGTGTGCCGTGGGATTTGAATCTGACGGCCCAGATAAAAGCGCGCCTTTAAGTTTTAAAAGAAAAGGGCGTATTGTTGGATCGGTAATGAACGGTGGAGATCAAAGGGACTCGAGTCGTCCGAACGCGCACACCACTCCCGACCGCCCGATTAAGATCCAACGGTGGAGGTTAGGGCGTACACGTGGACAACTCGCGTGGCGTCGTAGCCTCGCCCGTTCGATTAAAGATTGACGGCTCACATCACTTATGGGATTCGGGCTCGCGCCCGAGCGTGACAGAGCCAGACCAGTTGCACTGGGTTGGACCCAACCGCATGGCTCGAGTCGCTACAGTGCTGAGGGTTAGGTTTAGACCAGAATAGTTGACCAGAACCTATTCAAATGCTTAAAAGGTTTGACTGGGCTGCTAAAATAGCAAATAAATTTGTAAAATCACGAAATTTTTACTGGAGGCTACTGGGATGATATATTTCCCAGATAAATTTTAAAATCACATTATCACTTTGTAAAATACATAAATAATTATTGTAGCCCGAAAGTGTTTATTTAAAGCAAATATTTTCCTCCAAGACAAAATATTTTATCTAGGCTTTAATGAAAACACTTCCCAGTCATAATACAAGTTTTATCTTGTATTTCCCTTAAGACTTTAAATGGTTATTTTGGATTTTGGCTAAAAAGGAAGGTTTTAATTTGTAACATACCGCCTAAATCAGAAATAAATAAGAATGCTATGAACAAAGACCTCATTCTGCTCATAAAGCATTTTATTATCTGTTTATAAACTTGGCTGTTACAAACCTACTTCTTAAGAAAATCTCGTCCCTAGATTTGGAACAAGTTAAAGATTAGGAAGAAGTGAAATTGAAATGATTTATAAGGAAATTCAACATTTGTTGTCTTGATTTCCTTCAAAGATAATAAAGAAGGACTTTGCATAATAACATAGTGTTATTATTACAGCTTGTTTACATTGCTTTGTTTAAACTTTCCTTTCTTGATTCAAAGGAAAATTCTAAACAACAAAAAGATGGGGGTGTTCAATCTGCATCAGATCTTCGCGCTCCCAAGTGGCTTCATCCTCGGAGTGATTAGCCCACTGAATTTTCAAGAACTTGACAGTACGATTTCTTGTCCTGCGTTCCATTGTATCGAGGATACGCACTGGTTGTTCTTGATAGGAAAGGTCAGGTTGGAGATCAAGATGCTCATAAGCAGTTGCCTCAATAGGAACACGAAGGTATTTCTTCAATTGAGACACATGAAAAGTATCATGCACTGCTGAGAGAGATTCAGGTAGTTCTAATTGATAAGCTACAGCTCCTCGCTTTGCAATGATTCGGAAGGGTCCGATATAACGAGGTGCGAGCTTTCCTTTCACCTGAAAACGATGAGTGCCTTTCATCAGTGATACTTTAAGATAGACATGATCATCTACCTCAAAGCTTAATTCACGACGACGATGATCAGCATAGCTCTTCTGACGAGACTGAGCAGTTTTCAAACAATCTCGAATCGCATTTAACTTGCTCTTTACGCTTCCTTTACCAAGTCTGGACCATAGAATGATCTTTCACCAAACTCGGACCAATTCAATGGGGTCCTACAAGCTCTCCCATACAAGGCTTCAAAAGGTGACATTTGAATACTTGCTTGGTAGCTATTATTGTAGGAAAATTCCACATATGGCAAAGATTTCTCACAGTCTTTGCTATAAGATAGCACATAGGCTCGAAGCAGATCTTCCATTACTTGATTCACTCTCTCAGTTTGACCACTAGTTTGAGGATGATAAGAAGTACTGAAAGAGAGCTCGGTCCCCATAGCCTGATAAAGACAATTCCAAAAATGGGAAGTAAACTGATGAGTCTACGGCGGCCCGATCTTCCGATAGGTTCGATTGGTTTCGTCGTGAGGACGTTGACGCTTTGAGGCTTTCGACCAGCAGATCGTCACCTCGCAATTCGCTACACCCGCACGACTGTCGTTATCGACCACGCTCGCACGCGATCGACCTTACCACGAAGGTTATTGTCCCTGCAAGCAATCGAAGCAACTCACAAGAACAAAGAAAATGCAATGTGAATTGTATTGCGAATATGAATGAAGTTCACAATGTGGGGTTCCTCAAACCGATAAACGGTGAAACTGCAAAGTGGCAGAATAATCTAAGAAAAACCCAACCCTACACTGTGGCTGCTGTTGTATATTTATAGGGGGGAGGGAATGTGAGGGAGTTGACCTAGGGTTGTGCGACCATGGGGAGAGGCGTACACAATCCTAGGCTTTGACCCCGACACGCTTACAAGGCCCTATTAGGCCCAAAACGGTGTCGCAGCACCTAAAGGCTGGTCGTAGAACTTGAGACCTAGTCGTAGCGCTGGCTGGTCTGGTCGTAGCGCTGGCGAACCTTGTCAAGGGGCTTGAGACCTGGTCGTAGCGCTGGCAGGACTGGTCGTAGGGCTGGCGATCCTTGTCGAGGGGCTTGAGACCTGGTCGATCGCGCGGATCGGTCGAGGGTCGGTAGACTCGGTCGAGACCTTGGGGATCCATTATTCCTAAGTAACAACAGATCATCACAATTATTAGGTAGTATACCATTCTGGATAGATAAACTATTAGCACCTAGAAACGAGCTCACCTCATAATTTAAGTGACGCGCATGAGCTCTTGTCATAGGACCTTGTAGTTTAGCAACTGGATCTGTAGGCTTTTGTGTAGTGCGTGTATCCGAAAGAGTGATGTCCTCATCATCCTCCCCCTCTTGAATTGGAGTCGTCCTCGACTCAAGCTCATCTGCTTCTCCCACGTATGTCTTCAAATCTGAAATGTTAAATGTGGGGCTAACCCCAAAATCTGCAGGTAGCTCCAATTGATAGGTATTGTCATTTATCTTCTTAATTATCTTAAATGGTCCATCAGCTCTAGGCATCAATTTTGATTTTCTTAACTCTGGAAACCTGTCTTTCCTTAAATGCACCCAAACTAAATCACCCGGTGCAAATGTTATTTCTTTCCTACCTATAATTCCAGCAACCCTATACTTTTCAGTCATTTGCTCTATATTTTCTTTAGTTGTTTCATGCAACTTAAGAACAAATTCAGCACGCTTCTTAGCATCTAAATTAATGTGTTCAGAGGTAGGCAAAGGTAGTAAATCAATAGGAGCACGGGGGTTAAAACCATACACTACCTGAAACGGACTTACCTTGATGGTGGAGTGTACCGACCTATTGTAAGCAAACTCAATGTGTGGTAAACACTCTTCCCACATCTTCAAATTCTTCTTTAAAACAGCCCGCAACATGGTGGATAATGTGCGGTTGACAACCTCCGTTTGTCCATCAGTTTGGGGATGGCACGTAGTAGAAAACAGCAACTTTGTCCCCAATTTGTTCCAAAGTGATCTCCAAAAGTGGCTCAAAAACTTCGTGTCACGATTCGAGACAATAGTATTGGGCACTCCATGTAAGCGAATGATTTCTCGAAAAAATAAATCAGCTATGTTCGTAGCATCATCGCTCTTGTGACAAGGTATAAAATGTGCTATTTTAGAAAATCAATCCACTACTACAAATATATTGTCTCTCCCCCTCTTTGTCCTAGGCAATCCTAAAACAAAATACATAGAAATATCCTCCCAAGGGGTGCTAGGAATAGGGAGAGGCATATAAAGTCCATGTGGATTGAGACGGGACTTAGCTTTGTTGCATGTAGTGCAATGAGCCACGCGCTCAACATCGCGCCTCATCTTTGGCCAAAAGAAGTGGGCGGCCAGCACATCTCTGCTTCTTTGCTCCAAAATGCACCATCAAACCTCCTCCATGCGCCTCCCGCAACAACAAAAGACGAACTGAGCTAGCTGGAATGCATAGCTTGTTAGCACGATAGATTAAATCATCAATTATCACATATTTATTCCATGTTCTCCTCCTTTACAAAGCTCAAGCACTTCTTTAAAGTCCAAATCAGAGCATATAATTCCTTAATGGCCTCTAAACCAAAAATCTTATGGTCAAGTTGAGATAACATGGTATAACGTCTAGAAAGCGCATCAAGCAATCACATTGTCCTTACCTTTCTTATGCTTTATGACATATGGAAACGACTCAATAAATTCTACCCATTTAGCATGTCGTTTATTTAGGTTAGCTTGCCTTTGTTTTAGCGATTCATGATCTGAATGTATAACAAATTCTTTGGGCCATAGATAATGTTGCCAAGTTTGAAGCACACGAACTAAAGCATATAGTTCTTTGTCATAGGTAGAATAATTCTGACTAGGCCCATTTAGTTTCTCAACAAATATGCAACTCGCTTACCTTCTTGAATCAATACACCACCTATCCCAATCCCGCTAGCATCACATTCAATCTCAAAAGTCTTACCAAAATTAGGGAGTTGGAGTAGGGTGCTTGGGTGAGCTTCTCTTTCAATAAGTGGAATGCCTTCTCTGCGCAGTCCCCATTGGAATGACACTTTCTTTGTCAATTCATTCAATGGTGCAGCAATGGTGCTGAAATCCCGCACAAAACGTTGATAGAATCGAGCAAGTCCATGGAAGCCCGCACTGTGACACGGTAGCGGGCGCCGGCCGCTTTTGATGGTCGCAGCTTTGCTCCATCCACCTCAATTCCCGTGGTGTCACAACATAACCAAGAAACGCAACTCGATCGGTGCAAAAGGTGCACTTCTCAAGGTTACCAAACAAACGTGCATCTCTCAAGGCATTAAAAACAGCACGTATATGATTCAAGTGTAACTCATGTGACTTGCTATAAATCAAGATATCATCAAAATAAACCACCACAAATATCCCAATGAAAAGTCAGAAACCTCGTTCATTAATCGCATGAAAGTACTAGGTGCATTAGTTAGACCAAAAGGCATCACTAACCACTCATATAGTCCGAACTTAGTTTTAAAAGCGTTTTCCATTCATCTCCCGTTTCATTCTAATCGGTGGTAACCACTTCGCAAGTCAATCTTGGTGAAAATAATAGAGCCACTCAACTCATCAAGCATGTCGTCTAGCCTAGGAATAGGATGACGATACCTTATGGTAATATTATTAATGGCTCTACAATCAACACACATACTTTAAGTTCCATCTTTCTTAGGAACCAAAAGAACAGGAACAACACAAGGACTAAGGCTTTCCCGTACGTACCCACGGTCCAAAAATCTTGGACTTGTCGCTGAATTTCCTTAGTCTCCTCTGGATTGGTCCTATATGCAGCACGGTTTGGCAAAGTCGCTCCCGGAATCAAATCAATTTGATGCTCTATCCCTCGAATAGGTGGCAGTCCCGGGGGTATCTCAGTTGGAAATACATCCATATACTCCTGCAAAAGGTTAGCAACAGCAGGAGGCAAAGAGCTAGATATATCCTCAAGTGAAAATAAAGCATCTTTGCATATCAAAGCATAGCATGGCACCTCATTATCACAAATTTCAGCAAGCTCAGATTTAGTGGCAAGCATAACACATCCCTTCAATTTAATTCCTCGGTCTTGGAACTAGGCGCCACTTTCTCCCTTTTAGATGGGCGCTACGTGGAATCATATTTGTATGACCCCAAAATGACCCTAATAAGGTGTGTGGCCGTCCATCGCATGATCCATGGCTCAGAATCGCCACGCCGCTGTGGCATGAGAACTTGTCGGTTTTGCTTAAGTCCTGATCAGAACCTCATTAGGTCTTGTCATTTTTGTATCTCTGTCCCTATAGCTCCAATTTCGGTGATTCCAATTTTGTTAGTTTCACATAACTTGAACTTAATTATAAAATAGTTTCAGACCATGATCAAACCTGGAAACCATTTTCAAAAATAGTAAACAAGTGAACTTAATACTGTTTTTCAGAACTTTTAACAAACTTGTAAAATGCATATCTTTTATCTATAGCTCATTTTGTATGAATCCAATGGGAGTAGTTTCTCTGATAGTCTAATTGCTAGGAAAATTAGTTTCATAAATTCTACTGTTGTTAAAATCATAAGGACTAAAATTTAGTTTTAATACCCTTTTTAAATCATAAAATCATAACTTTTGCAATATAACTCCAAATGACCTGAAATTTTATATGGCTATCACTCTACCAGTAGCTAGCTACCATAAAATTTCAGCTCCAAAATCATTAGGGAAAATATTTTTGCTACAGTAAAATAAAAATGGCCGAAAATAGCTATTTCTTAATATCTTTTGCTCCAAAATCCAAATTGAGTTTTTCCAGATTCTATGTCTAGATAGGTGCTGGGTTTTACCTTGTGTATAATTTTGTGTCTTTGGTTGCTTTTTGCTCAAATTTTGTGATTAGGGTTTATTGCCTTATTGCTCTTTTGCCGTGTATTTGCTTATGCGATTAGGTGACTAAGAGTCCGTTGAGCCCGATAGCACATCAGAGCAACCTCTGAGCAACAGCAGCAGGCAAGCAGTTTGATCATATCCCCTTAATCCTATTATTTTCAAAGTTTAATACTTTGCTTCAACCGTATGTATGCATTGCTAATTTGTGTTAAATTATGGTTAGAAATCCTTTAGTTGCATCCCCGTAGCTAAATGTTTATTCCTCTACTACATGAGCCTAGGTTATTTGTTGTGGTTAGGTTCATGGTGGGGCCCTCATCACTTAGTAGTCACGTGTTATATTGCTTAGCCATGCTTAGTGTCGGTAGTCCGGGCGATCATCGACTCGCTGTGGTCCGGATCACACAACTACTATTACTCTTATTATCCAACACTTGGTGTTTGGTGCCCTGATTAATTTTGCAAATCCATTTAAAAACAAAACTAAAAATGAAAATTGGTTTCACGCGCACAATGGTATGTTGGTGTGATTCTTTCTTGGGTGTGATCGGATTGGTGCTCGTGTCAATTAAGGACCGAGCATCTTGTGAGTCCTCGCTACTCGTGCATTTATTTGCGCATCAACCACACTAGGGGCATATGGAACCCTCTTGACCGAGTACTTTGGCATGTGCTAGGGCGGTGGCGTGTGGTTTTGTTGATTGGGAGCGTTGTGCTTGTCCAAAAGCCGGGCCTTTGTGGCGCTTGTCTTTTTCGGTCGGGCAACGAGCGTATGGATTTCGGTCCATACGAGCGGTCGTGCCTAGTACACAATATTGGAAAAGTCTCGAGGACTTAGTTGTACGCCTACCTACGGTAGTGGGCTCAATCATGTGGCTTAAAGGCGCCCCAAGTGTGGGTAAAGTGGTACCACCCCGCAGGATAAATCTATTCAATAGCCTCGCCCTAGGTTATGGACGCGCTTGGGTAAGCTTTTCAAGAGCTAGTGTTATAACCTGTTTAAAAACTTAAAACTTGACGGTGGTATGAACGGGAGTTCATGCTATTGTTGTGGTGACTTTGGGGAGTCACTTCTGTGTGTTGGTGCTCTTTATTTATTTTATACTTGGTCGCTACATTATTTTGAACCCTTAAAATGAATTGTAAACTTGCTTTTAAATGTATTACATTATTGCAAATAAACGTTGCTTTGTGCTTAAATAAACCATATGGCCTCCAATTAAACAAACGCATATAGCTACATTATAGTTCTCGTTATCTCACACGCGCCTTGCGAGTACAAGTTGATGTACCCACATGCTTTGCATGCTAATCTTTTGTTGCAGCAGAGGTTGCTCATAAGCCAAGGTACTTCTACGAGATGTGCTTGGGTTGGGAGAGCGAGTAGCTCAGCGGTCCTGGTCGGTTGCCTTGTGGGTAAAGGCACACCGGTTGGCTCTTTGGTTCACCATCTTATGGCGCTTTTGTTTCACGCTATTTACTTTTGTGCTTATTGTCATTTGGCCGAAAGGCCCCTTTGTAGTGACTCGCTTAATTAATGTATGTCTTTTCTTCGTCTCGTAATGTTTTGGTTCTATGTGATGAATGGAATTGATGCTTATGTTTGTATCTGGTATGTATCATCGCACTGGAAGTATACATGTCTCTGGGGTTTTATTTAATTGGTAATGCTTACTAAAGTATTACGAGTTAAATAAACTCGTCCCCACAAGCTTGGTATCGAGCCATACCGACCGTAGTAACCTGAGCTAGTCGCTCTTAGGATATTTTGGGAAAACCAAATTTCAAGTACCAAATGGTTTTGTGAAAACCTGTTGATTCTCGCCATACTCCTTACCTACCTTAGCTTTCTTTCTCCTCTTACTCTAATTTGAGTTTTGAAAATTGTTTTCCTCTCTTCTTTCAAAGATAATGTTAATGGTTAATTGGGTTTGGGACCACCGAGTTTGGCAAATTGAATTGTGAGCGCCTGCTCAAGGTTTTGAAGCTTCGAATGGTTTGGTTACGACTAGGAGCTTGATGCAAAATCTGACAGCGAGCGCCGCTTCCTGACACAGACTTGAGGTTCTAATTAGGTAGAGAATGAGAGAATAAATCAACTAAAACTTGAAGGGAATAAAGGGTAAGAAGTGATACTAGTTAGCTAAGCATCCGACATTATTTTGTTGACCTAATTATTGTTTTATGATTGTGTTTGCTTTAGTTCGAGGTGCTGAAATTTTTATCTTCTTGATCGACACTGCTCATTCAATACGGGTGGGTCGACGAGAAGTTGGCTTTAACCTTGGTCTTTCGCCGCTGTAGAGTTGTTTTAAAGATTTTGCATTCATTACTTCGTTGTTGTTAAATTTACTTTTCAAGTATTAATTGTTAACATAAAATTTTAAATGAAATAGGATGCCTCCCGTCGTGTTACTAGATCTCACCTGCGGACCCGATGAGGAGCTTCCTCCTCCTCCGCCCATGGCCGAGGTGTTGCTTCAGATCGAGCGCAACCGCATGGATCGGACGCGATCCCGAGACGACAGCGCTGAACACCGCCTCGCCGCCGCGCTCGATCGGGAGGTGGGGTGGCCACCACCGCGGGGACTATCGAGTTCCTCCGCACTCAGCCCCCACCTTCTCCAAACCGAGGACTCCGCCGACGACGATCGTTGCGCCAGTTGAGCGGAAGCTCAAGATCGCGCAGCAGCGGAGCCGAGAAGGCATCGCTCGCCCCACCGCTTGGAGGAGCAGCTTCTTGGTGGAGAGAGCCGCTGCGCGCCACCGCCATGTAGTCTCCCGAGGAGTTCCGCCCGCTCTTCCGACGCCTCACATCCCCGCGGTGTGATGACGCCAAGAAGAGGGAGTTTTTGGCCCTTGCTGTGGGCGCCGCACGCTTTGAGTATTTATACGAAGTTCAACCATTTGCTCGTTATGCTCGGAGGAGGTGGCCACCGATGCGCCAAGCAGAGAAGTTCAGGTTGGCTTGTCCTTGAGCCGGACAAGCTCTCCATCGCCGACTTCCGACTTCCGTGCCTTGGTGGACAAGGCCATCGCAGTGAGCACTCTAGTAGGGAGTCGAGCGAGTCCCGCAAGCGCAAGTGGGAGGCTCAAGATCACCAGTGGGAGTGCCCTCGCCCTACCACTCCGTGTCCCGACCTCGTGCACCACTTGTGAGGTCGGTGGCATCTCCAGACGCTCGTCGCAGTCGTGGATCGCCCACGTGCCCTCGCGCTCCTCAGGTGGCTTCCGCAACCCACCGCGAGGTCACCGCTGCAGGTGGCCTTAAGGGCATTACGCGAACAACCGCCCCAAAAGGACAGGAGCAGAGCAGAGCAGAGCAGCCTCGCCCTAATGGAGGACGCGGCATGGAGTCGGTTCGTCCCCAGACCGTAAGGTTGCCCCACCGCTCGTGGAGTGGGTAGTGGCCGGTCAACTCGCCACCGCCGAGGAGGCTCGGAGGCGCCTCGACGTGGTGTTGGGTACCCTTCCCGTTAACTCCTACCCCGCCATCGCTTTATTCGACTCGAGCATCGATTCGCTTATATCCGTGATCTTTGCTGCATTGGGTGGTCTTTTGTTTACTCCATTGTCTATCCCGCTCGATTCGCTTCTCCGGTTCGGAGCTAAGAGCTGAATTAGAGTGTAGGATGTCCCCATCGAGATCGAGGGAGTGAGATTCGCTAATCTTATCCTCCTCAACTCGCTAGCTTAGATGTGATCCTTGGTATGGATTGGTTAGCCCGGCATCTAGGCCGATAGATCGCGCTTAGGAAGATGGTCTTTCTCACCACCGTCCGGAAAGGTGCTGGATTCTCACCGGTTACAAGGACCTCGCCTCTTCGCTACTGAAGCGAAGCCATCTCCTGAGATTCGTGAAGTCCCCGTTGTTTGCGACTTTGTGGATGTCTTCCCGACGAAGCTGCCCTAATGCCACCCGCTCGAGCCTCGAGTTCGCCATTGAGTTGGTACCGCACCGCCCGATTAGAGAAGTCCCTACCGAATGAACACTGATGAACTAGTGGAGCCAAGAAGCAACTTGAAGACCGCAAGCTAAGGGTTTCATTCGCCTAGTTCGCCTCGTGGGTTGCCTCACCATCTTCGTAAAGAAGAAGGATAATACCTCACGGATGTGTGTTGATTATCGCCCACTTAATGAAGTGACGATAAAGAACAAGTATCCCTTGCCTCGATCGACGATCTTTTTGATCAATTGGCAGAGCACGTGTCTTCCAAGATTGATCTAAGAGTTGGTTATCACTGTGTTCAGATCCGACCGAGGATATTCCAAAGACGGTGTTCTCTACTGCTACGGTCCGCATTTAGCATACCGTCATGTCTTTCGCTTAACCAATGCTCCAAATTTGTTCATGAACCTTATGAACTCGGTCTTTATGGAGTATTTGGATAAGTTCGTGGTGGTCTTCATCGATGATATCCTTATCTACTCTAAGGATGATGAAGAACACGCCGAGCATCCAAGCTTGTGTTAGCAAGCTTCAGGAGCACCACCAGACGCCAAGTTTAGCAAGTGCGAAGTTCGTTGAAGGAAGTGGCATTCCTGGCCACGCTCTTTCAAAGCAGGGGCGAGTCGCTGACCCTAGCAAAGTCAGCGATGTACTTTCTCGAGTCACCCCATTCGTGACCGAGGTGCGGAGTTTTCTGGTTTAGCGGATATTATCGCCGCTTTATCGAGAACTTCTCCAAAATCGCTAAGCCAATGATTTGAGCTGCTCAAGAAGGACAAGAAGTTCCCGTGGTCCGATGCTTGTGAGGAAAGTTTTCGAGTACTCAAGAAGCGCTGACCACGCACCGCTCTTGTTCTTTTTTCCGATATCCATCGCAGCTCGATATTCATCATGATGCTTCCTTCGGGTCTCGTTGTGTCCTTATGCAAGAGGGCAAGGTAGTGGCCTATGCATCAAGGCAACCGAGAACCCATGAACTTAACTACCCTACCCATGACTTAGAGCTTGCGCCGTGATTCATGCGCTTAAGATCTCGCGATATTACCTTATCGGAATCGCTATGCAGGTCTATTCGATCACCGAGCCTCAAGTACTTGTTCACCCAACCGATCCGAACTCGTGCAGCAGGAGGTGGTTGGAACCGATCAAGGACTATGACATGGGTATTCACTACCATCCGGCAAGGCTAATGTCGCTGCCGATGCGCTTTAGTCGTAAAGCATATTGCAATGCATTGTTGCTCCAAAGAACATCACCACCCTTTTGAGGCATTTCAAACGCCAACCTAGGTTTGGTCGAGCAGGTTCTCTGTCGCCTTAGTTGTGCAACCAACACCGTAGATCAAATCAAGGCCGCCAGCCAGATGATGCCGGAGTGGGCCATATTAAGGAGAATGTCCGGAGCGGAACAACCACGCATTCTCGTAGATGACCTTGGTATTGTGAGGTTCTGACAGCGCTTTTAGTCCCTAGGTCGTGGAATTACGGACGCGATTCTCCACGGCCCATGACTCGCTTTCTATTCACCCCGGGCCACCAAGATGTATCAAGATCTCCGCAGAGGTTTTGTGGACCCGAATGAAGAGAGAGATTGCGCGATTCGCCGCCGAGTGCGACGATGTTGTCGCAGTGAAGGCCGAGCATCGCGTCCCGCGGATCGTCACCGCCAATACCGTAATGGAAGTGGATTCGATCGATGGACTTCATTACGGCCTACCCCCGCCTCCCGTGAAGAATGATGCTATCCGGGTCGCCGTTGATCGGCTGACCAAGGTAGCTCATTTTCTCGCCAAGATTTAACCACCCTTAGTGTGAAACTTCTAGCGCACTCTACCTCTCCCGATCGCAGCCCGCATGGTGTACCAAAGACGATTGTCTCGACCTGCAGCGCTATTCACCGCACGATTTTGAAGAGTCTGCAAGCGCTATGGGAACTCATCTTTCTTTCAAGATCACAGATCATCCCCAAACCGATGGTCGACCGAGAGGGTCAACCGTGTTTTGAAGACATGTTAGTGCTTGTGTTCTCGATTATGGGAAGCATTGGGAGAAATGCTTGCCATTCGCCGAAGTTTTCTTACAACAACAGCTTTCGCCGCCCGTGATGGCACCTTTCGAGGCCTTGTACGAGAAAGTGCAGTAACCTCGCTGTATTGGTCCGAGACCGTGAGAGACCGCTTTTGGTCCGACTCGATCAATGAGGCCGAGAGTCGAGTCCAACTTATCCGCGGATCATTTACGCACACCAATCCCTGAAAAGAGCTGCGCGATCGCAGCGCCGACCCTTGAGCTTTGAGCTCGATGACTATGTTTACCTCAAGGTCTCTCCTTTGAGGGGTCATCGCTTCGTGTCAAGGGCAAGTTAGCTCTCGATATGTGGGTCCTACCGCATTATCGAAGATAGGAGCCGCCGCCACAAAGTTGATTTACTGCTGGTCTCGAGGGGTACATGATGTATTTCATGTATCCTACCAAGAGATGCCTCCGTGTTCGACCGAGGAAACTCCGCTGAAGCCCTCGACGCCCAAGAAGATTTGACCTATCGCGAGCATCCTGCTCGCATCCTCGAGGAGGCCGAGCGAAGAACTAGGAATCGCTCCATTAAGTTCTTGAAGGTTCAGTGGTCGAACCATTCTAAGGATGAGGCTACTTGGGAACGAGAGGATCGCCTCAGGCATGACTACCCTTCTTTCTTTTCCGAGTGAGCCAAAATCTCTGAAGAGATTTTGCTAGGGGAGGTTTTGTAATGTACCCAAAATGACCCTAATAAGGTGTGTGTGTCAAATCAGAACCTAACACTGGTTCATGTTTCAAATGTATCAAAATGTGTACATTTTGAAACTTTTCACACATCTTCACCTCCTAGAATTATTGTTATATTTCTTGTAAAGAAAATTCATAAATTGAACCTTCAAATTCATAGTTCAACTCGAGTCAAAAACATTTTTGAGTATTGTCTCAAGTCCAAAACTTTTCAAACTTTTATCATAAATTCTTGGGGTGGTATTGTGCACCCTGAATTTTTCCCAGATTTTTAGAATTTATTTGAGCCATCTTTGGCTCAGTCAAACCCATTTTTAAATTGGTCAAACCCAGCTTATCACTTCTGAAATTTTTAATATAAAATTTAATGCACAAAACTTCTGAAAATTTTAGGAAGGTCAATCTTATAGCCAATAAGCTTCAGTAAAATTTCATCAAATTTGGAGTTCGCTTGATACTCCAATTAAATCCTCCAAAAATCCAGCCTAAAATCAAAAACCTAAACCGTAGTTCATCGCTCTCTAGCTAGAACCCGACTTCTGCTCGAGCCGCTTGGCTCGATCGAGTCCCTTAACTGCATCGGCGCGGTCGAAGGCGACGCATCGCCACCGTTGGATCTCCATCGAACGGCCGTTATTCGTAAGCATCCGACAACCCGCTGCCTCGCTTTCTGGCCGCTGATTTATCGACGGTGGGCGCTTGTGCACGGCCGCTTTAACGCGATCGCGTGTCCGCCGTTGATCACGATCGGGCGCCACCTCGCCGCCCTCTCTCGCCGCCACTGGCCAAGGCCGCCGCGCCATGGCGTAGAGGCTCGGGCCGAAGGCCGCTGGCCCACTCACCCGACGCCAACGGCGCGCATTAAATGCCCGCTACCCACCGCCCAAAGTCCACCTTCTACCGCTCCCGCCGCCACGGCGATCGGGCGCAGAGGGAGCTCGAGGCGCCAACGGTGCTCTTCTTGCTCCTCGGGCCTACTTAAGCTCCCCGCCTCCACGAGCATCCTTTCACCGCCCCGCACCTTCTCCTCACCTTCTCTCGAGCTCGAGCGAACCCCGAGCACCTCCGTCACCTTCGCCGCCATTGTTGGAGTTCGGGACCTCGGTGAAGGCGGTACCTCAAAGGCCCCTTCCCAATCTCTGCTCCCACACCTTCGCCTCCCTCGGTGGTCGCTAACCCCGCCGATTTCAGGTCACATCGAGTGGAACCGCGAGGAGTGAAGTTTTCCCCACTTCGCCGAACCGCTCTCTTCGCTCTCCACCCGGTGAGTTCACCCTTCCCACTCCTCCTCCGTAGCACCTCCGGGCCTCACCGGTGCTATGCCGATATCCCTGCAGCCGGTTTGGCCTGTGTTGTCCTCCGCGGTGAAGCCCTTCGCACCGCCACGATTCGCCGCCGATCATCTCCGTGCCTCCGCGCATCATCGACTCGCCATCGTTTTCCCGAGGCCCCGATGAGCTTAAGCACCTCCTCTTTTCGCTTTTGCCGCACCATGGCCGTGGTTCCTTGTTGCGTCGCGCCGCCGCCGCCGTTAGTTTCCCGCCACACGCTACCATTTGGTCTCCGGCCGTCGCGTAAGTCCTTAGGGACTCGCAGTAGCTTGTGCACTAGTCCATTTGCGCGTAGCCGGGCCGTTCTTTGTTTTGTTTCGCCGTAGCACACCCTCCGCCTCTCGCCGCGTGCCGCCGCCGTTCCGCCACCATTGGCCTCGCCGCTGGCCATCCGGCGCGCATAGCGAGGTTCCGCTTTAGCTCTTTCCCGCCTCGATCAACTCCTCGCCGGCGACACGCCCGCGAGCTCGAGTTTTGCTCGCTCGTTGTCGGACGAGCGCAGCAGCGCCGGGCGACGTGGCTCCCGGTGGCCGCCCATCGCATGATCCACGGCTCAGAATCGCCACGCCGCTGTGGCATGAGAACTTGTCGGTTTTGCTTAAGTCCCAGATCAGAACCTCATTAGGCTCTTGTCATTTTTGTATCTCTGTCCCTATAGCTCCAATCTCGGTGATTCCAATTTTGTTAGTTTCACATAACTTGAACTTAATTATAAAAATAGTTTCAGACCATGATCAAACCTGGAAAACCATTTTCAAAAATAGTAAACAAGTGAACTTAATACTGTTTTTCAGAACTTTTAACAAACTTGTAAAATGCATATCTTTTTATCTATAGCTCATTTTTGTATGAATCCAATGGGAGTAGTTTCTCTGATAGTCTAATTGCTAGGAAAATTAGTTTCATAAATTCTACTGTTGTTAAAATCATAAGGACTAAAATTTAGTTTTAATACCCTTTTAAATCATAAAATCATAACTTTTGCAATATAATCCAAATGACCTGAAATTTTATATGGCTATCACTCTACCAGTAGCTAGCTACCATAAAAATTTCAGCTCCAAAATCATTAGGAAAATATTTTGCTACAGTAAAATAAAAATGGCCGAAAATAGCTATTTCTTAATATCTTTTGCTCCAAAATCCAAATTGAGTTTTTCTAGATTCTATGTCTAGATAGGTGCTGGTTTTACCTTGTGTATAATTTTTGTGTCTTTTGGTTGCTTTTTGCTCAAATTTTGTGATTAGGTTTATTGCCTTATTGCTCTTTTGCCGTGTATTTGCTTATGCGATTAGGTGACGAAGAGTCCGTTGAGCCCGATAGCACATCAGAGCAACCTCTTGAGCAACAGCAGCCAGCAAGCAGTTTGATCATATCCCCTTAATCCTATTATTTTCAAAGTTTAATACTTTGCTTCAACTGTATGTATGCATTGCTAATTTGTGTTAAATTATGGTTAGAAATCCTTTAGTTGCATCCCTGTAGCTAAATGTTTATTCCTCTACTACATGAGCCTAGGTTATTTGCTGTGGTTAGGTTTCATGGTGGGGCCTCATCACTTAGTAGTCACGTGTTATATTGCTTAGCCATGCTTAGTGTCAGTAGTCGGGGCATCATCGACTGGTCGGTGGTCCGATCACACAACTACTATTACTCTTATTATCCAACACTTGGTGTTTGGTGCCCTGATTAATTTTGCAAATCCATTTAAAAACAAAACTAAAATGAAAATTGGTTTCGACGCTGCACAATGGTATGTTGGTGTGATTCTTTCTGGGTGTGATCGGATTGGTGCCCGTGTCAATTAAGGACCGAGCATCTTGTGAGTCCTCGTTACTCGTGCATTTATTTGCGCATTCAACCACACTAGGGGCATATGGAACCCTCTGACCGAGTACTTTGGCGTGTGCTAGCGGTGGCGGTGGTTTTTGTTGATTGGGAGCGCAGCTTGTCCAAAAGCCGGGCCTTTGTGGCGCTTGTCTTTTCGGTCGGCAACGAGCGTATGGATTTCGGTCCATACGAGCGGTCGTGCCTAGTACACAATATTGGAAAAGTCTCAGGACTTAGTCGTGCCGCCTACCTACACTGTAGTGGGCTGAATCATGTGGCTTAAAGGCGGTCCAAGTGTGGGTAAAGTGGTACCACCGCAGGATAAATCTATTCGAATAGCCTCGCCCTAGGTTATGGACGCGCTTGGGTAAGCTTTTCAAGAGCTAGTGTTATAACTCTGTTTAAAACTTGAAACTTGACGGTGGTATGAACGGGAGTTCATGCTATTGTTGTGGTGACTTTGGGGAGTCACTTCGTGTGTTGGTGCTCTTTATTTATTTTATACTTGGTCGCTATGATTATTTTGAACCCTTAAAATGAATTGTAAACTTGCTTTTAAATGTATTACATTATTGCAAATAAACGTTGCTTTGTGCTTAAATAAACCATATGGCCTCCAATTAAACAAATTCGCATATAGCTACATTATAGTTCTCGTTATCTCACACGCCGCCTTAAGTAGTACAAGTTGATGTACTCACATGCTTTGCATGCTAATCTTTTGTTGCAGAGGAGGTTGCTCATAAGCCAAGGTACTTCTACGAGATGTGCTTGGGTTGGGAGAGCGAGTAGCTTCATGGTCCTGGCGGTTGCCTTGTGGGTAAAGGCACACCGGTTGGCTCTTTGGTTCAGCCATCTTATGGCGCTTTGTTTCACGCTATTTACTTTTGTGCTTATTGTCATTTGGCCGAAAGGCCCCTTTGTAGTGACTCGCTTAATTAATGTATGTCTTTTCTTCGTCAGAATGTTTTGGTTCTATGTGATGAATGGAATTGATGCTTATGTTTGTATCGGGTATGTATATCGCACTTCGGAAGTATACATGTCTCAAGCGGTTTTATTTAATTGGTAATGCTTGCTAAAGTATTACGAGTTAAATAAATCCGGGTCCCCACAATATTCAAGCAGTGTTTCTTTCATTTCTAGCACGCTCTACTTCATCTTTCACAATTTCAAATGGAGTTAAAGGCAACAACTTAATCTTCTTACCCTTATGTGAGAACGAGTAGGTATTAGCTCTACCATGGTGCAAAACATCATTATCATATATCCAAGGCCTACCGAGCAACAACGAGCATGCTTGCATAGGCACTACATCAAAGTCGGTACTATCTTTGTAATTACCAATGAAAATGGCACTCTCACAACTTTGTTTACCTTTAACTTACCACACGAATTGAACCATTGGATGTAGTAGGACGGGTGTGGTTGTGTGATCAAGCCAAGCTTTCGACCATCTCGAGCTTGCAAGGTTGTTGCAACTCCTCCATCAATGATGACTCGCAGTGCTCGTCCTTCACGAGAACTGGATTGGAACAAGTTGTGCCGCTGATTTTGCTCGCCTTCCACTTGTGCGCTTAGCACTAGTCGCGCAACAAGGCTCACATGAGTCCCCTCGTGTCAACAGCAGCCTACTTGTTCTTCCACATCATCAAGATCACCGCTCGCCTCGCTCTCCACCGCAATGTTAGCCGCAAGCACATACCATCCTCCGTATCACGAGCACTTACATAACCTCCGCTTCGTGGCAAGGTAGGCTCGCTGATTTGGGCACCTCATGACATGGCCTATTCTCTTGCAACGATGGCAAATAATCGCAATGCATTTGACTGTGGAAGCAACCAAAAGAACTTGGTCGGGCCCGCACACTAGTAGATTTGTTTACCTCGTGCATGTGTTGGTGTTTGAGGTGCCGCTGAACGCGCCCTACCGAGGAGGGGGTAGCATCGCGAGTGAAGGTTGGATTGTTTTAACGCGCTCCGATGTTGATCGTGGTGTAGACGCAGCTTCCAAAATTGTTCCTTGGCCTCATTGCCGACCCGCAATTCCTTTTCTCGCCAAACAAGCAAGGTGGAACAATCTAGGAACACTATCATATTCTTTGTAGTCAACTATGTCCCGAATTTCACGATTAGTCCTCCATAAAAACGTGCCATAGCAGCCTCTTCATCCTCAATAATATCACAATGCAACATACTAATTTGTAGCTCCCGATAATATTCTTCTATAGATCTATTGCCTTGGTTTAAGCGCTGCAATTTCTTACGCAAGTCCCTTTAAAAGAGGGTGGAATAAATCACACGCATAGCAACCTTTAAAGCATCCTGTAGTAGGCGCTAATCCATCATTGCATACTCTACTCCACCAAATGATGGCAAAATTTTAAATTCACTTGTAGCTTGCCTAACTCTATGCACTTCGGGAACTAAGTGAGCATTAAATTTCTGCTCTACCGTCATCTCCCAATCTAAATATACTTCAAGATCATAAGCACCGCAAAAGATGGTATAGTGAACTTGACTTTAGCATATGGATCATCATTATCACGCATTATGTTGCGGAAAGTTATTACCTCTCATACCTTGACGGTTGAAGTTCAATCGGTTCCGCTGTCGCATCAAGGGCATCGCGTTGCGCATCTCATTATCGCTTTTCATCTCATGGTCGTGGATCGCACCTTGAGGATCCACACGACCATTGTTCGGCGGTTGATTGGCCATACCATCAATACGCGCATTGAGTGTTGCAATGCTAGCATTGAGTCGTTGTAGTGTAGCATTTGTCTCTCGCAAACTTCCTTTCGATGTCGCCATTAATAGCATGACGGTGCTCATCCAACACCCTTGTAAGCTCTTCCTCACAACACAATCTTGCGATTCAATTCTCACCGCCATTGTTAGTAGGAGACAAAAGACAACACAAATGTATTATCCCTACCAACTACTAGGTGGTGGAAGGTGGAATCACACACTCTCAAGCGCCTTACCAAGCTCTTATGAATTTCTTACCAAATTGCAGCAGTGGTTTGATCGGAGAGGGTGGGATGTATGATCACAAGTGAGGCGAATGCGAGGATCCAAACTCGAGGGCCAAAAGTACGTGGAGCTCTGACAGCAATGTTTAGTAGCAAGGAGCAGAATAATGAAATCAGATTAGCAATGTTAAATCAAAGTCCACAAGACTCGCCACAGCTTGTTGTTCCAAATGCGCCCTAGCACTAGCTCAAGCAAGCCGAAAGATAGGTAGATACAAGCTCAAAAGAACAAAGTTGCAAAGCAACCGTTATCTCTGTGGGTGGTCGTGGAGCTCTGGTGGGTTATAGTAGACCAACTGAGGGTGGTCGTGAGCCAACTGAGGTGGTCTCTTTTTTCTTTTTGATTCTCTTTTTCTTTTTTTTCTTTTTTTGATTCTTTCTTCTTCTTTTTTTTTTTTTTTGACTGACGAAACCCAACCTAGGGTTCCTTTTTTTTGCGCAAGTGACCTGGACTCACAACTCTTCAAAACCCTTTTTCAGGCCTAAGGATAGATATAGGTCACAAACTTTTTCCGGAGAGCAGGGGTAATAAGGATAGATATAGGTCACAAACTTTTTTTTTTGCGCAAGTGACCTGGACTCACAACTCTTCAAAACCCTTTTTCAGGCCTAAGGATAGATATAGGTCACAACTCTCTCTCTCTCTCTCTCTCTGAACTTTGGCTATGGGTTTTCTTCGGTCCTTGTTGGCCTGACACGATATGATGAGTGTGTGGGTGTCCGAGAGCAAACTGTAAATGATAGACTTGTCGGGGCTAAAACTCGAGCAGTGGTCAAACTCGAGTAGGTGGTCGAATCCGACGAGGTGGTCGAACTCGACAGGTGGTCGATTCGACCGGGTGGTCGAATCCGGTAGGTGGTCGGATGGGAATGTTGGCTCGAGTAAGTGGTCTGATGGGGTGGTGTCACGAGTAAGTGGTCGGATGGGGGTGGTGACTCACCTCTGGCCATAGCAGCACAAACCCTAATTGCAACGGATGCAACAAAGGACAAGCCGAGATACACGATGACCAAAACAAAGAAAGACTCGACGCTAGAAACTAGATCACGACGACTAGACCAAAGAACAAAGACACCGACGATGGACTCGAACTCAACAACGCTGAATATCGAAACAAAATTGCGAAAGGCACAACGTGGTTTGGACAAATGAAAGACTAAGATCTAAAACTTTTGTAGGGCAATTTTCCGACTCTAGGTGATGGAAACAACTAACAAAGGATAAACAAGATTACCTAACCGCAACCTTCGCTCGATACCAAATGATGAGTCTACGGCGTCCGATCTTCCGATAGATTCGATTGGTTTCGGCCGTGAGGACGTTGACGCTTGAGGCTTTCGACCAGCGATCATCACTCGCATTCGCTACACCCGCACGATCGTCGTTATCGACCACGCCGCACGCGATCAACCTTACCACGAAGGTTATTGTCCCCGCAAGCAATCAAGCAACTCACAAGAACAAAGAAAATGCAATCAATTGTATTGCTAATATGAATGAAGTTCACAATGGGGTTCTCAAACCGATAAATGGTGAAACCGCAGCGGCGTAATAATCTAAGAAAACCCAACCCTACACCGTGGCGGCCGTTGTATATTTATAGGGGAGGGGACGGAGGAGTTGACCTAGGTTGTGCGACCATGGGGAGAGGCGACACAATCCTAGGCTTTGACCCCGACACGCTTACAAGGCCCTATTAGGCCCAAACGTGTCGCAAAGACCTAAAGACCGGTCGAGAACTTGAGACCTAGTCGAGCGCCGTTGGTCCGGTCGTAGCGCCGCGAACCTTGTCGAGGGGCTTGAGACCTGGTCGAAGCGCCGCAGATCGGTCGTAGGGTCGCGAACCTTGTCGAGGGGCTTGAGACTCGTCGACGCCGCGTGATCGTCATAGGGCCGTAGACTCGGTCGTCCGAGACCTTGGGGATCCATTATTCCTGGCAACAACAGATCATCACAATTATTAGGTAGTATACCATTTCGCATAGATAAACTATTAGCACCTAGAAACGAGCTCACCTCATAATTTAAGTGACGCGCACGAGCTCTTGTCATAGGACCTTGTAGTTTAGCAACCGGATCTCAGAGGCTTTTGTGTAGTGCGTATCCGAAAGAGTGATGTCCTCATCATAAACCGAGGCCACGGCCGTAAACAATGACCTTGGGAACACCATGAAGACAAACAATTCTAGCAATATAAAGCTCGCTAGCCGCTTGCCATCAAGATGGTTTTGACCTAATAAAATGAGCCATCTTTGTCAAACGGTCGATGATTACCCAAATGGCATCGGATCCATTGGAAGTCTTGGGAAGACCAAGAACAAAATCCATACCGATCTCTTCCCACTTCCACTATGGAATAGGCAAAGGTTGAAAGTACCAGATGGCTTTAGATGTTCAGCTTTAACCCTTTGGCAAATATCGCATTCAGCAACATACTGAGCAATTTGCCTCTTCATTTGGCTCCACCAAAATGTTTTCTTCAAATCCCGATACATCTTGGTACTTCCAGATGTAAAGAAAACTTGGAATTATGAGCCTCTCGAAAATTATACTCTCGCTTGAGGATCCGCAGTACCACCAAACGGTTGCGATATCGAATCATACCGCGATCATCTTCAGAAAACTCGTTTGCTTTGCCCGCCTTCAAGTTTTCCTTGATTTCGGCCACCTCGGCATCAGTTTTCTGGGCCTCAAGAATCTGAGATTCTAATGTAGGCTTTACTTGCAATGCAGTGAGAAAACCTTCTTCCACGAATTCAAGACTTAGGCACTGAAAATCAGCACACAAGTCCTTGGCCACAGGTAGGGAGAACATGCAGCTGCATCGTGACTTTCGCTAAAGCATCACCACAACATTGGCCTTACCAGGGTGATAATGAATACCCATGTCGTAGTCCTTGATCAATTCAAGCCATCTTCTTTGCCTCATATTCAAATCAGATTGAGTGAATATGTACTTTAGGCATTTATGGTCAGTATAGATCTCACAACGATTACCAAGAAGGTAATGTCGCCAAATCTTCAATGAATGGACTACGGCAGCCAATTCCAAATCATGAGTGGGATAATTGACTTCATGAGGTCGCGAATCGCCGAGATGCATATGCCACAACTCGCCTTCTTGCATAAGTACACACCAAGTCCATGGCGAGATGCATCGCAAAGAAATGTCAAGCTCTTAAGAACATCCTAAGAGTAAGAACTGGAGCTCTAGTCAAGAGAGTTCTCAAAAGCCAAAACTCTCCTCACACTTAGCCGACCATTCAAATTTCTTCTCTTTCTGTAAAAGTTGAGTTAAAGGTCTAGCAATTTTGGAGAAGTTTTCAATGAACCTACGGTAATAACCCGCAAGTCCAAGAAAACTCTGAATGTCAGTAACATTCTTGGGCTGTTTCCAATCCAATACATCTTGTACCTTGCTTGGATCGACAGCGATACCTCCTTCTGATAACACATGTCCCAAAAATGCAACTTGCTCGAGCGTAAAGCACACTTGCTAAACTTAGCATATAGTCGATGCCGATTTAAGTGTTTCCAACACAAGCCTCAAATGTTGTTCATGGTCCTTATCGACTTGGAGTAAATAAGAATGTCGCCAATGAACATGACCACGAACTTATCCAAGAAATCCATGAACACCGAATTCATAAGATTCATGAAATAAGTCGGAGCATTGGTGAGACCAAATGACATGACAAGATACTGCATAAACCGTAACGAGTAGAGAAAGCTGTTTTGGGAATGTCCTCACTCTAACCTTGATTTGATGATAGCCCGATCGCAAATCAATCTTTGAAAAGACTCTGCACCAACCAACCGATCAAAAGATCATCAATTCGAGGCAAAGGATACTTGTTCTTGATAGTGACCTCATTTAACTGACGGTAATCTACACACATCCGCAAAGTGTTGTCCTTCTTTGACAAAGATTGCCGCATCCCCAAGGTGAGGAACTCGGCTGAATAAATCCTTTGTCAAGTAATTCTCCAAGTTGTGTCTTTAATTCAACCAACTCGCTGATGTGCATTCGATAAGGACTCTCGGATATAGGAGCAGCTCCAGAACGAAGTTCAATTATTTAACTCCACCTCCCTGGCCCGTGGCAATCCGAAGGTCTTCGTGAAAGACATCAACATATTCACGACAATTGGTACCGACTCCAAAGAAGGAGTGGTATCAACTTGGTGAGCACAAAGATGAGAACCCATTGTCTCGATTGAAAACGATCAAGTGCCGCTTTCATTAGTTAAAGAAATGGATTTGTGAGCACAATTAATTTGCCCAAGGTTCTTGGATAACCAATCCATTCCCAAGATAACATCCAACCCTTTAGAATCTATCACAATCAAATCACCAAAAGTCTACCCTTCAATATTTATATTGACACCACAGCACTTGATCACCATAAAGGCTAATCCAGTGAATGGATGATATGGGGTGGATGAAGATGATGCACAATTAAATGACATTGAGTAGCAAACTACCTACTAACAAATGAATGAGATGCTCCGTAATCAAATAAAATAAAGAAGAATGCTGAAATTAACCAGAGCATACCAAGAACAACTTCAGAGTGACAACCGCTTCTCATCGCAGAATCTAATTCACGCGACCGAACCGAACAGGTCGCTTGACCACTGGCCGGGAAGGTGGTGCAGACGACAATGGTCGGGTAGGTGAAATAGGTGGTATCCCTTGCGCCTTGGCATAGCACTAATTGGCGAAATGCCCCGGCGCCCACAATGGTAGCATATAACCCTACCGACAAGAATAACAGATGGTGGCCTGTTTCACTAGGTCTTGCTGATTAGTGGAAGAGGATGGACGAGGCAAACACTACCGCCTTGGTGCAATGGAGCCGGTGCTCATGGTGGTCTAGGCAACCACATGCGAGGCCTCGCGAACCGCCACTAGGAACAAACCGAGAAGTCCTCTGCCGCTATGACTCCTCCAAAGCCTTACTTTACTTTCGCCACTATAGCTTTGTTGACCAAATGGGAGAAATTCTCAAGTCGCAAAGCTACACCATTTGCAACTCCTCGACAAACCCATTCAAGAACCGGTCGACGATTTACGGTCAATAAACATCATCGTGGGCGATTCGCAAGAAAGTTGAACTCGCGCGCATACTTCTGGTCACGATTTTCGCCCTTGCTTGAGAGCGAGGAATTCCTATTGTTTGATCATCATGACCCTTCAGAATATGAGCTTCACGAAGGCCTCCATGAACTCATCCCAAGTAGGGACGTGTCCAAAGAGGTTGAACGCCGTAAGATTGTCCCACCGATACTAGCTGCCCCATCCACCGATAATCGCAAAAAGGACCTCCTCTCGAACATTGAGCAATTAGCGCCTTCTTCTCAATGGTTCGCCGCCCGCCTTCCATGGGATCTTGAGAGCTAGAGAACATCGCGGGTTAGTCCACGAAAGTCGCAAGACCGCTCGCACATGGTGACCTCCCGCTCCGACGGCGGCAAACAGGGGAAGAAGTGTTGCGCGCAACTGCTCCAAGATGCGCCGCTTGGTCCATTCGATTGCGCCGATTTGCATGAGCACATCGCCATAGAAGGTGGTGGAGGAAGCTCTCTTCCGGGGACCACCTTGCGACTCGAGAGCCGGAAGGTTCAGCCACTTCTCCCGAGAATGGGGCACGGAGTCGACATGCCCTTCCCTTGTTGCGCTTACGCACGAGTAGTAGGTCCTATGATCCTGTTACCACACCATGGTTAACAACATAACAAGGATATACTCGGCAAACACAAACAAGATTGAAATTAGGAAAGAAACAAACACTATACATATGATGCGTCATGTTATGCCATGCATTCAAATCAACACCAAAACCAGAAACTTTATATAAACAAAGAAAAGAGATTCGGCTCTGCACTCCATATAAGAGTCGGCTATAAAGATCATATTACAACCCCAAAAGTCAAACTTACATATTCTATACAAAATACTACTGCCCTATTACATGCATTTTATTTAAGGGCAACTACTAGACCAGAAGACACCTATCCACGAGGATTCATCGTCGAAGTACTAGCATAAAGATCCCGGTTAAAGTTCACCGGAAACTCATTCAAAAGATGAGCTCCAGGGGAACCCGTGTCAACAGGATCCAAAGGACTAATAAGACGCCTTGGGGAACCCAACAGTGGCTGATGACCTCCAGGAGGTGCAGTCCGCAGAGTGCAAGGAAAACTCGCAATATCCGGCTTGGCGACTTGTCCATAAACAGCACGCACCCGGCTACTCGGAAGTCAGAAGAGGTGGTGCAAAGAAAGCTGGGAGATCTCGTTGTCACCATAAAGCACGCTGCAGGAACGCGTTCATGTTGACCAAGCAATGTGTACTCGGCCTCATTAAGACAACGTCGAGTTTCCCACAACTCCCTCACCATGCAGCGATGGATTTGGTCCATGATGCGGACCATCCTCGCCAACTGTCGCACCTGGGGGTCTTCCCCAAACTGTATCTCATCGAACATGCTCACTTCTACAGTAGGGCCTTGATTCGGGAAGTGGTCATAGGGTGGTTGAGACAATTCCGTCAAATCATGAAGAAGAAGGCTCATCATCCTACTAGCAGCTTCCTGAACCGCCATAGCTTCAGAGGTGGCAAGTGCTTGGACACAGTAGGGAACATTGCCGGCTACATGCCTAGCGATAACGTTGATGAAGGCACGGTACTTCTCCATCCCTGGGCCTCGGTCTCGTCGATAGATGGTGTACTCCGGCTGGTAGGTGAAATTGGCTCGCCACATCATTTCTCGCAGCAAAGCTGGAAACCCATCAACATCCTCGGCTCGGGTCTCCTTGACCAAGTACCACCCACTCATCTATAGACAAAAAGACAAGATAAGAAACAATTCACTTTTAGAAAAAAACAAGTAAAGTTGGGGCAAGAATTGATATTAAGAAAGGTAAGAAATAAAAGATGTCATACTTAAACTTTCAAAATCATATTATCGCTTGAAAATAATTTTATCGTAAGACTCTCTAATTGTTTTGGCCAAAGCTACTTAACTCACAGCAACGATGCTCGATACCAACGCCGTGAGGACACCCTGTTATTGGAAATGTACTTAATTAAAATTATATCAGAGCACAATTCTTAATTAAGGAACAAGTCGCCCTTTATTAAAGATCATGCTAAAGGTATAAATTTAACAAGTGACAAATCCAATAAACAGATTCTGATATATATATTTCACAATGGTTCCTGTGATCAACGATCATTGCATATATATCCTTCAACAACATTACATCAAATACATACAAGTCATACATTGACATAATTAAACATAAGTTTACAACTTATGTTTTAATACTACATTATGGAGTGACTTGGTCACTACAACAAGTTCAACAAATTAAGCAAAACAAAATGGCAACATCCACCAATGGCCCCATCCACACCAAGCAGCGATTGCGTGGAGGAAAGAAGTAGCTTTACTCGTTAGCGCCACCGATCGGCGCTAACTGTACTTCATAAAGGTAACCATCCTCACCGCAACAATAGGTTATAGCACCTTGAGTACGGAAGGTACTCAAGAAGTCTTACACAAACTAATAAAAGAAAGTGTTTATTAGAACCTATTCAAAGGAGTAGAATTTGTACATGCATAAGTTTACAACAGAAGGTATAAAGGTTCAAATTTGCATAAAGCAATACATCTTAACCTTCAAATGCTAAATTTTGATAAAGCAATTTCAGAATCAAAGTTGACTAGAAATAGTAAGTAAAGGCATTAATTGTAATAAAAGACATGGCATGAATCCTCATGCTAAACTAAAAACCAAACCAGATTTGAAAATCAAAACTTCTATACAGTGACATCAATTCAAGTTATCGCCCATGACCGTGACACGGCTATTCGAACAGCTTTATACCCGCAGGGGTGTACATCTTTACCATTACACGACTTAGTCACCGCTGCCTTCTGGATGCCTCCGAATGATGACATACTTCCTTTGGTATGCCGACCGGGAAACTAAGATTTGGTATTTTTCAATAAGCTAATACTATTGAGTTGGACCCCATGTGTGAACCGATCTCGCTTAAACAATGATCGATAGCATCCGCTACCCGGCACACATGTTGCGCCGAATGCCGATCCAAACAATTTAATGCGAATCGGGCTCACGACCCATATTAGGATGCACTGCATCTTTAAGGTACGATATGCTACGAGCACATATACGCCTCACCCTTCTAAGAACATCCGATATCGACATACAAGCTCACATGGCATACAACGCAGCCATAAGACCTAAGCATCTATGCCACACAAGGTCAATACACATATTCTTACTTTCCTGTTTCCAACCCAATAGTCTTAACATCTTACTTAACCAAACAAATACCATACATCGCATGTGGAAGTACGTGGGGACTTGAATTGAATAGTCGAGTTCGGTCCTTAATTGGTCCGCATAAGTCCACCACAATTCCCAATCTGCGCACAAAAGCACCATCACTAGCTTCCTCTTGTCCAGATCAATTTAAATACAAAATTCATTTCGACATAACTAAACCGACAAAGAGTTTAAAGCAATGTAAAGCCATTTAGATTCCCATGTTTGACAAGATATTCTTGTCAAACTCTAAAGTTTCTAGACCGCATGTCTAAGCCAAATCAAAATATATTATAGTATACAAGACTATGCTAAGGTTGAGTGTATGGTGACAATTGAGGCAATCCATCATGTTAGGTCATAACTAACTACTAATGATCACAATTTGTATTTTAAAAGTAGCATGCACAGATGTCACCGATTTAGAAAATCTATTGTATAAAACTTGGGATCAACATGGTGCAAAGAGGATGTTGCCTTGATAATAGTATACTTCTGTTGCAGGCTCAGGTTGCTCAGATATAGATTCAAATGCTTCAATGTAACCAGATTCTAAAAGAAGCAATAAAATCCAATAAATACCAAAATCGACAATAAGTGCATTGAAAGGAACATGTATGATCAATATGGAAATGCATGTTTAATAAAGATGCTTAAGTTATATATACCCTAATAAAGACATTAAACCATATTACCACCTACCGATTTCAAAAGGCGTAAACTAGGGTTTAGTTCAAAGTTTCAGCTGTGTTTTGAAAAGAGTAAACAGACAGATTGCAAATTTGGGAAAAAGGAAAATAGATCAAGCAAAGGTTCTAAAATGAAGCTTAACCCGACCTATCAGTGGTAGTTAATACCCTAAACTAACCTTAACCTAACCCTAATTGGTTAGATTACAAAAGCTAAAGAAAACCTATATTGCTCTGCTAAGTCGACAAAAAGACAGAGACGTAACTCGCTATAAAGCTAAATAGATGATGACAAAAATTAAAAGAACAACTTGTTATGCTGCTAGGGTTTAGTTGAAACCTAACTAGGATGATAAGTTGACATGGGAAACCCTAGATCTTGAAAAAGATATGAAAAACCGAAAAGTTAGAATAACAACTTTTCGGCTTGAAGCAAGTTGAAGCTATTGATATTCAAAAGAATGATTCATCCGAGCTCCTAAGGTCCTTAAGGTGCTCAAGATGTCAAAACTAAGGTTTTTAACTTACTGTGATAGGAAAGACACCAAAGATTCTAAAACCCGATGTTGATCGACAGAGAAATAAACTCGATTTAACCTACAAAAGGTGTTAAAACCTCGCAAGGTAGAACCAAGGCTTAGAATGGATGGACAATTCGGAGGGCAAAAACTCCACCGACAACAATGGCGTAAGAATAGCATCGTGGTCAACAATGGCGCAGCTCAAAAGTTAGGTTATATATAGATGTTGAGCTACAGGCAAAGTAGAAAAGTCTAGAGTTGATGAGGTGTCCATTTAGGTCTAAACATCCAAAAATTAGTTGCATAATCTTTGGATAAATCCTCTCCTCGCTCACGTAAATGGCGACGCACGAGGCAAGGAAGGAGATAAGAAATCACGACATGTGGGTCCCAGTGTCACCATAGTCCCGCGCGCTTCTAAAGCTCAAAAGAATCTCAACCGTCCGATTGAATTTCTACTACGAGATTGACGGGGATCCGCTCGTCCGAATGCACACACAATGCAGCCCTTCGATTGGAATCCAACGGTCCATTGAATTTGGGCTTTAAAAGCCCACGGTAAAAAGGAGCACCGAGGATCTAGATCTAAGGGCTCAAGATAGCTCGCGCGCCTTTAATTTCAAAACGAAAAGGCCGCGGTGAGGATCGTGGAATGAACGCGCAGATTGAAAGGGGATCCGGTTGTCCGACAGCATACACCGACCGGACCCTACGATTAAAATCCAACGGCCCAAAGAAACGCAGCCTTAACAAAGACGCGGAAAGGGGTGTGCCGTGGATTTGAATCGACGCCCGATAAAAGCGCCTTTAAGTTTTAAAAGAAAAGGGCGACGCGTTGGATCGGTAATGAACGGTGGAGATCAAAAGGGACTCGAGTCGTCCGAATGCATACACCACTCCCGACCGCCCGATTAAGATCCAACGGTGGAGGTTAGGGCGACACGCGGACAACTCGCGCGGGCGCCGTAGCTCGCCCGCTCGACAAAGATTGACGGCTCACATCACTTATGGGATTCGGGCGCGCGCTCAGCGCGATGTAGCTGCATCAGCCAGACTGGTTGGACCCAACCGCATGGCTCGAGTCGCCACGGTTGGGGTTAGGTTTAGACTGCAATAGTTGACCGTAACCTATTCAAATGCTTAAAAGGTTTGACTGGGCTAAAATAACAAATAAATTTGTAAAATCACGAATTTTTATCGAGGCTACTCGATGATATATTTCCTGATAAATTTTAAAATCACATTATCACTTTGTAAAATACATAAATAATTATTGTAGCCCTAAAGTGTTTATTTAAAGAAAATATTTTCTCCAAGACAAAATAATTTATCTAGGCTTTAATGAAAACACTTCCACTATAATACAAGTTTTATCTTGTATTTCCTTAAGACTTTAAATGGTTCTTTTGGATTTTGGCTAAAAAGGAAGGTTTTTAATTTGTAACATATTGCCTAAATCAGAGAAATAAATAAGAATGCTATGAACAAAGACTCATTACTGTTCATAAAGCATTTTATTATGTTTATAAACTTGGGTTGTTACACCTAAATTCATCATCAAAGATAGTTAGGCGATAAACATAATTTATCCAAAATATTATTTGTGTTCTGCTATCACTCGAAGGCTTACATCCCGTGGTGGTCATGGGGAGATCGGATCATCAATTGGCTCACATCTTTCGTGACCTTGTTGATTCTCAACCCAACCGACTACACATCAAAGAGGATTTATGGTATACCGATCAAAAATAATATGTACGCCAATAAGACAAAAAGCTTGATATTTTTTACCTTAAGTCTTTCAAACCTTTCTTCTACGGAAACAGCCGCTAAGATCCAAGGGAAACTAGCCTTATCGCCAGGCTCTCCGGCGCAGATCATCTTGATCTGGCTTCTAATCTCATCGTAAGATAGAGTCAGTAAAGGTAAGATGAAAGATTTAAGGATACGGAAATAATTAACTCAGATAGGAAAACTGGTCTGAATCGTTAATGGCTTACCATTTTAGAATCTCTCGGTCGATTATCACGACCAATGTACCAGAGCATCTTATGTGTTCGGGCTTTCAAGTGGCTAACCCGCGCGTGGAAAATCCTTCACCACATGCCAAGATGTTAGACCTTTGACACTAAGAAGCTTGATTGCTTCAGCCCATTTCCTACATTTCCTCTTTCTCAGAGAGCGCCATCTCGATTCTCACCGCCTTCTTACCGTAATAAATAAAGCCGTCTTTCTTCGTGATCTTCATATAGAACCAGCTCTTCTTCCACGACGACCACGAAGATTTTGAGTACACAAAATGTACCTCGCGCCTTTTCCATCATGGAGACGCAAGGTGCACTCTCGAGGCGCCCCAATCGCTTTCCGACTTTGTCATCCCGTAGTAGTACCGAATAGATCCAGATCCGCTGGAATCCTCAAGTACGCTTCGCAGAGATAGATAAAAATACCGAGATTGGCGATGGCATTGGGAGCCGATTCACCAATTCAACTCCATAATACTCCAAAACTTGAGGAAGGAAGGAGTGAATTGGTAGCCGAAACCGCATTCGATATATGCGAGAAAATAGGAATTTCTCCATCTTCATCGCCGGGAATGTTCCCAAACGCGATCTCCAAGAAATCACATCCTTGTTGGGAGCATCCCGATCTTCTCCGATTCTCCAACTTTTTTCACTTAGGCCTGAACCGACTGGGCTTGGTGATTTGGTCCGACATGGTTAGGTTCTTTTGGGTGAGAAAAGCAAAGGAGGTCGGAGGTAGTTTTACTCTAAGATGAGAAAAGAAAGGAGGAAGTAAAAACCCTAAGTTTACAAAGGGTTTTATAAGCTTCGTAAATCCTAAACCGTAATAAGGAGTTACCCAAAAGTCCAACGGACACGTAAACTCTTCAAATCCCAAGGCAAAGTTCTCAACTTTAAAGTGAATACAAACCGCTTCAAATGCCCTTGTATTTAATAAGCGCCATCCCGATACGATTTCATCGGAAGAAAGGTGTTCACACGACCTATTCATTTAAAGTTCGGGACTAGCCGACGAGGATTAAAACCTCTATATATTATCTTTAATATATAAAAACCATACGCCTTCATGGTCGAACCTTTGAGGTGCACGACCACCGGTCGAGAGATTTCAGAGGTTACATAATGGGTACCTCGGTCTGACGGCCCTGCTAAGCTCCACCGTGAGAATCGCCGAGAAGGTAAGAACTGATTCCAAGGTATATTCTCACCGTATGATGAATAGAACATGTGCATATTCCATACGACGATCTTATCTAAGACACACCGGTGAACAACCTCCGCGGTTGTATGTTTCATAGACATATAATCGCCAAACGGTTGATTCTCAGATCAACCATCACTTGACTCACTGCAGACACAACGCCAGATCGCGCCTTCTCCGGAGTAATCGCCACTCTTCGAGGGCTATTTCAAGATGGAACTCGGGCGGATGAAGGGGAGAGAAAAAGACAAATGTAAGAAGGAAGACAAAAGCACAAGCCATAGATTCGTGTAATAGTTCGAGTTAGCAAGAGGGCAAGCAGAGTCCTTAGGATATACCTTGTAAATTCCAGTTCATATTAATAAAAGAGCAGTCCCCTGTGAGGACTTGAATATTTAACTAGTAACACTTAACCTCCAAATGGTTCTAGCATTACTAATTAAACATTCTAAGTTCCTCGATGGGCATATGTTTCCATTGCAACATATGCACATCATCACAAATTACACATCACTTCCATACAACATACAACGCTAAGTCAACAACGACATACATAAAGTAAAGTTATTACAAAAGAGAGCCGACCGCCAAATATAACAATATACAAGAATGACAATGAAGTAAAAGTGCCATAAGATGGCTAGAACAAAAGTCGACCTAAGTTAGCCATACACCCACAAGGCAACCGATCGGCCGCTAAGCTAGTCGCCGCAGCTACCACAACACAACCACAAAAGTGAGGCCCTTTAGCTCACCTCCTTCCTCGCAACAAAACAATTAAGCATAGCATCCGAGCACAAAGATTGTCTTTGTACCCGCGAAGATCGACGTGTGGAATAGTGCACCTATTCATAACTACATGCAAGCTTGTTTAGGTGGAGGTTGTATGTCTCATTTGCATGAAGCCAACTTTATTTGCAATAATGTAATACATTTAAAAGCAAGTTTGCAAATCTGTTTTTAATGTTGAAATAACAATAATAAAGATACATACAAGTAACCACCGGAAGTGACTATCCCAATAGCCACCACAACATAGCACTAATCCTCGATTCGCACTCACCCATCAAGTTTTAATTTAAAAGGTTGTAGTCTAACTCTTGAAAGACCTTGCCAAGCGTGTCCATAACCTAGACGAGGCTATTCGAATAGTTTTAACCCGCAGGGTGTACCAATGTACCCACACCTGCATCGCTTTAAGCCAAAGCACACTTCCGTAGGTATGCCTACACGGCTAAGTCCTACTGAGACGCTTCCAATATTGTGTATTAACTACGAGCCGCTCGTATGGGTAGAAACACCATACGCTACATTGCAAGCCGAAGACAACAAATCCCATCCTGTGAAGTCTTTCGACACTACAATGCTCCCAACACCATCCCTCCCCGCGACCCTCGCGACCCTGAGCCAATACACGCCAAAGTACTAAGTCAAGAGAGGTCCCATACCCTCTAGTGTGGTTAGCACGCTAAAATGCTTGGTTTAGTGTAACAAGATGTTCGGTCCTTGTTGACTCTGTGCACCATTCCGCCACACCCAAAATCACACCAATCATACCATTGTGCCCAAGTCTAAATCATTTTGCTTTTAGTTTTAGTTTTCATAAGTAGACATGGCACAAGGTGGAAATCATAATACATAATAAGTTTAGGATCAAGGTTATCGACAAGTCGATAACCGCCCATTTCTACCAAGCTAAGCATGGCTAAGCAATTAATTCGCAACTACTAAGTGACAAGAGTCCCTCCACGAACTCTAATTCACAAGAAGTAACCTAGGCTCATGGTAGTAGAGAATAATCATTTGCTAAGGAAATGCATCTACTAGGCCAACTATTAAAACAAAGTAGCAATGCATACATAGAATTTGTAATCAACATAAATACTTAAAATACTAGGATTAACATGATCAAACTGCTTGCCTTCTTGCTGCTGCTCAATTGGTTGCGGAGGATCGTTTCTCGGATTACCGCAAATGTCGAATCCTAAGCGAAAGTCAAAAAGAACCAAGAACAACCAATAAGATTTAACCACAAATAAACAAAAGAGCAAGCAAAACTTAACCAAATGCGACGTAAATTTACACATAAGGTAGAATACGAATATACCTAGACATAGAAACTGAAAACCTAATTTGGATTTGTGGTGCAAAAGATATTGCCTAAACATACAATTTCTGCTATAATTAACACTGTAGCAAAAATATTTTCTAGAAAGATTTTGAAGCTGAAATTTTATGGTAGCTACCTACTGGTATTGAAATAACCCATATAAAATTTCAGGTCATTTGGAGTTAAAGTGATTTAGTTATGATTTTTCTAAGATGCAAATTGGCATAATGCACTTTCCAGAGCATAAATATGTTCAAAGCTAATTTTACAGTGAAGTATACCAACAGAGGGGTTCTCTAGAATTTATCATATATATTTTGCATTTACAGGGAATTACTGCATTTTATAAGTCTCCTGAATTTTCTAAATGTTTGAAAATAGGTACTAAATCATTAACCAAGGTTTTTCACAATCTTGGACCTACCATCATTTTTATATTAACATTGGGTTAATAACAAATTTATCAAAGTTGGAATTATTCATTTTGGACATACACGAGCAAGATATGCATTTTCTAAAGTTTTATTCATTTTCGGAATATTCAAAATGACAAATCAAGTTATTCCTAGTTATGCAATTTTCACATCGAACATGCTCAAATCCATTTTTATAATAAACTAAAGTGATAACATAATTTATTACGCTTGGAATTAACCAAAAGCAGCTTAAAATGAATTAGTTATGAGTTTCTAAAGTTTTTACATCATTTTCGCTGTTAAACAATTACTACCAAATACGTAACAACCTAATAATGTAAAATGACGCGGGACCATTCTCCACCCTTGATCGAAAATCTCACTACGCTCACGCGAGAACAAAGCACGCACGCCGAAAGTCACTAGAAGCCCACCGTTGATCAAGATCCAACGGCCACACGAGTGTATGCAACCGACGATGCGCGTTGCCTCGCGGAACCACGACCGCAGATCTAAGGATGAACGGCTCGTAATCCATATCTAACCGGCGTCCGATTGCACTCATGATCTCACCGCATCACGAGATGGACGGTCCAGATGATGAGGGGAACCGGATGGTCCATGCATACAAGATCTAGGCCGTTGATCAAGGGATCGACGGTGACTATCGATTGAAGTTCAGCGATGCCGACACGCTGGGCACGATGCCTGTGATCACGAGTCACGCATCAGCAACGATTTAACCCACGCGGCACGCTGCACCGGGCCCACAAGTCGATTAACAGGCTATGTTAAGACCAAATTAATGATTCTAATGATTGACATTAAATGGACTCTAATGACTACCGAGATTTGATTTAATCCTCGCCCACAAGTCGCTGGCTCAAAGAATAATGATTAAGACACAATTAATAACTAATGATCACCATTAATGTGCCCTAAACAAATGACGAACGGAGGCCGCGGTTCGGCGAAACCCGAGTGTCTTTGATTTTCGCCAATCGCCGCGCACATCGGCATGCATGCGGCGCCACCAAGCACCAAAATGGAATCGCAATAGCACAACGAGTCTAACGTAGTATTCTCACGCGCAGGATCGAACGCCGCCAGCCGGAAATGAAACGGAGCTTTATCACGAACATGAAAATAGCGAAAGCTCCGCCGGGTCCAAGGAAGGGTGCGAGCTTCTAGGACTAATAAGAAGCTACCTTAGCTTACTAGAAGTTTCAAAGATGGCCGAGATGCTTGATCAAGGTGAAAGCTCACGGACTTGAAGAAGAAGGTTCAAATTGACACCTGAGCCAAATGAGTGATACTAAAGTATCAAAATAGCTTCATTATGATCCACGAAGCTATAAGAGCAAAGAATTGAAATGGAGCACTCACTGAAATGAGGAAGAAGATGACCACTTCGCCGAATTTGAACAAACCCCAAATTGGACAATTCCTGAGAATCAAATCCAAAATTAAGTGAGGGGAAATGTTCAAGGAAGTAAATGAACAAGGTTAGGGCAAAGAAACATGAAGGAGGACCACTGAACACCAAGAACATCAATGGAGCTCCACGGTCAACAATGGCGATTTGCCATTTTTGAGGTATTAAGCTCCAATGCCGTGAGTGAAGCTTGGTGGTGGTCTAAGAGATACTAGGAAGCAATGAGGGTGCTTATAAAGCCACGAAAGTGTTAGGGTTTGCACCCTCCTCTCTCCAAGCAAAACACAAAGCACCACGCACTACGACAAGGAAGAGAGGTGAAGACGTGCATTAGGGCATGGCCTAGCTTTGTAGGCCTCCCATACTCCTACACGAGGCTAGGGTGGCTTTAGGGAGCAAGAAATGACCTCACCATGCCCTCGCCGTCCTGCATGACGGGAGGTTGAAGACGACTAAAAGCGAAAAGCTCGGGCAATTCACACCGCTGGATGAGACGCGAACTGCCGAGATAGTGCCACGCCTACCGTGTTTAAAACACAACGGGAAGATTGCGAGCCTTCGATTAGAAATGGATGGCTCAGATAGCTCCACGCTGCAAACTCAAATTACAACGAAGGGTACGCGAGCGCTGGATTTTAATCCAACGGTCCGATTCAAAAATCGCAACCGAGGGTCCGGCGGGTTCGGAAATCTCACGGTTGGATTGCGATCTAACGGTTGACAATCAATCTTGCAACCGGAAGGTCCGGAGCGATACGACAGCTGCCGCCGTGCGATTTAGATCTAACGGTTGAGAATGCGCCGCTTTAAAAGGGAGGCCTGGGCAGCTTAGTTGATTCGATCAAATCGATTGACTCGAGCCCGAGTCCACTAACCCAAGTAACAAGAAACCAAGTTTGACTTTGAAAAGAACAGAGACTTTGAAAGATTTATTTGAGGTAGCAAAATAACTCCAAAAATTATGAAAATTTTACGGAGCTTGCTAACTCAGATATTAACCTTGTGTAAAATTTTCAGAGGTTTTTATGCTGTGAATAAATTTCCAAAATTCTACAAGGCTCTGTTTTAATATTTGACTGAGAGTCAAACAGGTTTGACGCTCTAAAAATATTCAAACAATTTCTAAAAATTGTGAAATTTTTCAGAGGGGTCACTTACCATCACAGAGACTTAGGAAAAATATTTTCAGAGGATGATCATAAGATTTGACAAGATTGTTTTTGGAATAGCAAGATTTGGATCAACAAGACTTGTGACAATGTATTTCCACACTTCCTTGTACAAGAATTTCTGGCACCACAGAAATACATGATGTAAGAAAAAGTTTTAATTTCTACTGATTTTCTTACATTTGAAACACAAGCCCAAAATTTGGGATGTTACAACTCTCCCTTACAAGAATCTCGACCCAGATTCCGCATACTCTGAGAAGAAGGAAGGGAAATCGCATCGAAGACGATCTTCGCCTCCCAAGTTGCTTCATCTTCGTAATGGTTTGACCATCAACCTTAAGGAACTTGATGACACGTTCCTCGCCCTCCGCTCGCATTCTCAAGAACCGAACAGATGCTCGCGTAGGTCAAATTCTCCCGCACATCGAACCTCCAATGGAGCTCTCACTGGGACACGAGGCACTTCTTCGTGTGTGAAACATGGAACACATCATGCACACCTCGCGCACCGTAGCTCCAATCAGAGTGCGATCGCCCCAACTTTCGGATGATACGGTAAGGCCCAACATATCGAGGAGCCAACTTGCCCTTGATGCCAAAACGCCGATGGCTCTTCAAGGGTGAGACTTTGAGATACACAAAGTCATTGGGCTCAAAGCTCACCACGGCGACGACGATCCGCATAGCTCTTTTTTGTCCGGATCAAGCAGGCGCAGATGCTCATGATCAATCGAACTTGACTTTCGCCTCATTGATCGAGTCTGCGGGTTTAAAATCGCCGCCACCACTTCCTCTAGCCTGTTCAATGGGGTTCTCGTGATCTCTCCCACAAAGCCTCAAATGGTGCCATGTCAAGACCGCTCAAAGCTATTGTTGTAGGAGAATCCAAGAAATGGTAGGTATTTCTCCCACTTCTTCCCATAGGAGAGAACACAAGCACGAAGCATATCTTCCAACACTTGGTTGACTCGCTCCGCTCCACCATCACCCGAGGATGAAAGGTCAGACAAATGAAGGGTCCCCATAGCCTTTGCGCACTATGCCAAACCGCGAGGTGAAAAGTGCACCACGATCGAAATAATCGCCTTCGCACACCGTGAAGACTCACAATCTCGAGACATAAAGTTCGCCAAAGGCCCCACACGGCCGAAGTCTTGACGTGAAGGAAATGTGCCACTTTAGTCAACCCGCCGATCACGACCCAAATAGCATCATTCCCTTTGACGAGCGGGCAACCCGTGATGAAGTCCATGCTAACGAATCCCACTTCCATTCTCGCACCGCAAAGGTCAAGAAGACTCGCCGACGCCGATGCTCGCCTTCACACGATAAAGACACGCCGCACTCGCTGAACGAACCCCGCAATCCGCGCTTCATGCGAGTCCACTGTATCTCTCGACAAGGTCCCGATACATCTTGGTAGCCCCGGATGAATAGACAAAGGAGAATCATGGGCTTCAGCGGAGAATCAAATCCCGCAATTCCATGACCTTAGGGACCACAAGACGCTGCCCAAACCACACAACGCCATGCTCATCCTCCAAAAGCACCGCCATCCCATCCTTGATGTTCGCTTGATCCGCTCACACCAACATCCTGTCACGTGCCGCTTGATTTGGTCCACCAAGGTTGGTTGCACAACCAACGGCAAGCGGGAACCGTGCTCGATCAAACCCAAATTGAGGTGCCGGAACTCGTAAATGAGGGTAGGCCGCCGCTTGAGCATCAACATGTTGCAATACACCTTCCGATCGAAAGTGCATCCGCAACGACATTGGCCTTGCCCGATGGTACCAATGCCCATGTCATAGTCCTTGATCAATTCCAACCATCTTCTTTGCCCGAGGTTCAGATCCGCGGGTGAACAAGTACTTCAAGCTCTTGTGGTCGGAATACACTCGCAACGGTTACCAATCGATAATGCCGCCAAATCTTGAGTGCATGGACCACAAAAGACCTAACTCCAAGTCATGAGTAGGATAGTTGAGTTCATGAGGCCTCAATCGCCGCGATGCATAGGCCACAACCTTGCCTCCGCATAAGAACACAACCAAGACTCCCGACAAGAAGCATCACAAAAGATATCAAAACTCTTGTGAATATCGTGAGAACAAGCATCAATGAGGTCAACCGCTCTTGAGTTCCCGAAAACTCACATCACAAGCAATGACCACTCA
The DNA here is from genome assembly GCA_036346255.1 of Ampelocalamus luodianensis. NCBI lineage: Eukaryota > Viridiplantae > Streptophyta > Magnoliopsida > Poales > Poaceae > Ampelocalamus > Ampelocalamus luodianensis. Next base: position 195,111 of record JAYEVH010000074.1, read on the forward strand.
AACTTCTTGTCTTTCTGGAGCGCCTCACCATAGGCTTTGCAATCTTGGAGAAATTCTCGATGAAGGGCGCGATAGTAGCCACCAAACCAAGAAAACTCGCGACATCCGTGGACCGACTTGGGCCGACCCCAAGATAGCACATCACCGACCTTACTAGGATCCACACCACACCTCCCGCGAAAGAACATGGCCTAAGAATGCCACTTCCTTCAACCGTAACTCGTGACTTGCCGAATTTGGCATACAACTGGTGCTCACGCAGCCTGCCCAACACAAGCTTAAGATGCTCCAGATGCTCTTCTTCACTCTGGAGTAGATAAGGATGTCATCGATGAATACCACCACAAACCTATCCAAATACCCATGAATACCGAGTTCATAAGATTCATGAATAAAGCAGAGCATTAGTCAAACTAAAAGACATGACGGTGTACTCGTAAAGGCCATAACGAGTAGCAAAGGCCGCCTTAGGGATATCCTCGCCCCGATCCCGACTTGATGATAGCCCGCCTCAAGTCAATCTTGAGAAGACTCGTTCGGCCAATTGATCAAAAGATCATCAATACGGCAAAGGATATTTTGTTCTTTACCGTCACCTCATTGCTTGACGGTAATCAACACACATGCGCAAGGTCTTGTCCTTCTTCACAAAGATAATCGACAACCCCAAGGAGATGAGCTAGGACGGATAAAACCTTCTCTTGTAGCTCACCCAAACTGCTTCTTCAGCTCCTCCAACTCATTAGAGGCATGATACTACTCTTAGAAATAGGGGCGGTACGGCAAAGAATCGATCACAAACCTGATCTCGAATCGAGGCATCCGCAAGTCTTCGAAAACATCCACGAACTCACATACCGTGGGCACGCCCCGATCTCCAATGCCGGCTTTGCTTCAAGGACATAAAGATGGGGTTCTCGCAATCATGTGAAAACCCAACTTGTTCACCAAGGATCGTGAGGTAGACAATCTTCCCGCATAATCGATTTGCCCTAAGTGTTGGGACAACCAATCCATGCCAAGAATCACATCCAAGCGCCCGAGTCGAGTAGGATAAGACTCGCCAAGAATCCCACTCCTTCATGTGGATAGGGACATCCTGCAAGATACTTGGTCGCCTCTCATTTCCAACCCGAGAGCTTAATCACAGTGGAATCCCCAAAGGTACACAGTGAAGCCCACACTCAACAAAGAAAAGACCTCAAATAAAGGAATGCGAGGCCCTGTAGTCAAATAAAACAGAGCAGTCGCAAATTAACAAGGAGCGCATCCAACACCACGCCGGCGCTCCCGTGCCTCCTCACCGAGATGTGGTTGACTCGCCGCCCCGACACTCGGTCTTCGATCACCTTCCGTCAGTGTGACTATTCGCCGCCCTCCATTAGGACGAGGCGCGCGCACTGCACTCGAGGCAATCCGCAGCATAATGGCCCTTCTTGTTGCAAAGCGGCAGTAACATCAGCAACTGGCCGCGGAGCGCAACTCGCCGCCGGGTCGCAGTGCACGCGGGTCAAACACATCGCCGGGGAACGAGCAACCGTGCCGACGCCTGGCGGTGGTGAAGCCAAAGCATGAGCCTCGTGTGGGCCCAACACGGGACGAGTGAGGCCATCGCGCGCACCGATGCCTCCCACTTGCGCTATGGATTCGCCTGCCGCCCGCTTTATGCTCGGCGACGATGGCCTTGTCCACCAAGGTCCGAAGTCGAAGTCCACGATAGATAGCTTGTCCCGCAGCCTCCCTGACAACCCATCCATGAACTTCTCCCGCTTAGCCTCATCAGAGGCCACCTCCCGAGCATAACGAGCCAAGTGGTTAAACTCGTAAAGATACTCCGAGACGCACTTGCGCCCGCTAAGCGCAAGAAACTCCTTCTTCTTGAGCTTCATCGTGCCATCGTGTATGTGGGCCCGACGAAAGGCGATCGAAACTCATCCCACGACAACGTGGCTCGTGGGCTGCATGGCGAAAGTTCTCCCACCAAGATAGTGCCGCACTCAAGCCGATGGGATGCAAAGAGTGCCCGCCTCCGCTCCCGCATCGAGCGATATTGAGCTACGCCAACAAGACGCAGCCAATCATCCGCGCGAGTGGATCCTCCGACGAAAGTGGGTGGTCAGGTACGAGAAACTCCGCAAGCCCACCACGACCGTGGCCACCACCTCCTGATCTCCGGCAAAGAGCGGGAGCGAGGTGTTCTCGCAATGACCTCCAAGATACGGGTCCGGTCCATGCGATTCCGCCGACCGAGCGTAACTCTCACCATGGTCTGAGGAGGGGAAGCTCTCATCGAACCAAATTGCAATGACTGCAGTGGTGGTTCTTTGTCATCCTGCTCCACAAAAACAGTTAAAACACAACTCCGAACAGAGACAAAGAAAACTACTAACCTCTTAACAAAACACTCTTTAAAGGCTCAAGTATCAACATAAAATCGCAAGCAGGTCATAAAGATAACAACCACCTTCTCTATGACTAACTCGCATGGAAAACGAGTAATCATTTGAGAAGACCAAAATTTCAGCACCAAATTCTAACTCAAAACAGTTCGTAAATCAAGGTATAACCACCTAATATAGTATAGGCATTAGCTAATCTCATATCACTTTACCCTTTTATTCCCACAAGTTTTAGTCGAATTATCCTCTCATTTCCTACCTTAATTACTCATCATTAGCTAGCTGTCCATTTTCTTTCTCCAAGCTCTCTCATGGTTCTCCCAAAACCCAGCTTAATCGATAGAGGCTAATTTTTGAAAGGGAGAGAGGAACAACCTTTCAAACTTAAGTGAGAGTAATGTGAGATGAGCAAGCTAAGACAGGTAAGGAATAAAATTAGAGAACTTACTTAAGTTTTCATAAACTATTTGAAAGTAAGTTTTCAAAATATCCTAAGGCTACCAAGCTAGGGGTTTTACTTCACAAGATGGCTCGATACCAACTTTGTGAGGACCCTAATATTTAACTAGTAACACTTAACCTCCAAATGGTTCTAGCATTACTAATTAAACATTCTAAGTTTCGATGGGCATATATGTTTGCATTGCAACATATGCACATCATCACAAAATTACACATCACTTCCATACAACATACAACGCTAAGTCAACAACGACATACATAAAGTAAAGTTATTACAAAAGAGAGCCGACTGCCAAATATAACAATATACAAGAATGACAATGAAGCAAAGTGCCATAAGATGGTTAGAAAAAAGTCGACCGTGTTAGCCATACACCCACAAGGCAACCGACCGCCGCTGCTTGTCGCCCGCAGCTACCACAACACACCACAAAAGTGAGGCCCTTAGGCTCACCTCCTTCCCTCGAGAACAAAACAATTAACATAGCATCCGAAAGCACAAAGATTGTCTTTGTACCGCAAGATCGACGTGTGGAATAGCGCACCTATTCATAACTACATGCAAGCTTGTTTAGGTGGAGGTTGTATGTCTCATTTTGCATGAAGCCAACTTTATTTGCAATAATGTAATACATTTAAAAGCAAGTTTGCAAATCTGTTTTTAATGTTGAAATAATAAAGAATAAAGATACATACAAGTAACCACCTGAAGTGACTATCCCAATAGCCACTATTAACATAGCACTAATCCCGATTCGTACTCACCCATCAAGTTTTAATTTAAAAGGTTGTAGTCTAACTCTTGAAAGACCTGTTGCAAGCTTGTCCATAACCTAGACGAGGCTATTCGAATAGTTTTAACCCAGCAGGTGTACCAATGTACCCACACCTGCATCGCTTTAAGCCAAAAGCACACTTCTCAGAGGTATGCCTAACACGGCTAAGTCCTACGAGACTTTCCAATATTGTGTATTAATCTACGAGCCGCTATAGGTAGAAACACCATACGCTTACATTGCAAGCCGAAAGACAACAAATCCCATCCCGGTGAAGTCTTTCTGACACTACAATGCTCCCAACACCATCCCTCCGCACCCCTCACGACCCGGAGCCAATACACGCCAGTACTAAGTCAAGAGAGGTCCCATACCCTCTAGTGTGGTTAGCACGCTAAAATGCTTGGTTTAGTGTAACAAGATGTTCGGTCCTTGTTGACTCAGCACCATTCCTACCACACCTAAAATCACACCAATCATACCATTGTGCCCAAGTCTAAATCATTTTGCTTTTAGTTTTAGTTTTCATAAGTAGACATGGCACAAGGTGGAAATCATAATACATAATAAGTTTAGGTGGATCAAGGTTATCGACAAGTCGATAACCGCCCATTTCTACCGGCTACATGGCTAAGCAATTAATTCGCAACTACTAAGTGACAAGAGTCCTCCACTAACTCTAATTCACGGAAGTAACCTAGGCTCATGGTAGTAGAGAATAATCATTTGCTAAGGAAATGCATCTACTAGGCCAACTATTAAAACAAAGTAGCAATGCATACATAGAATTTGTAATCAACATAAATACTTAAAATACTAGGATTAACATGATCAAACCGCTTGCCTTCTTGTCGCTGCTCAATTGGTTGCGGAGGATCGCTTTCGGATTACCGCAAATGTCGAATCCTAAGCGAAAGTCAAAAGAACCAAGAACAACCAATAAGACGAACCACAAATAAACAAAAGAGCAAGCAAAACTTAACCAAATGCTATTTAAATTTACACATAAGGTAGAATACTTAATATACCTAGACATAGAAACTGGAAAACCTAATTTGATTTGTGGTGCAAAAAGATATTGCCTAAACATACAATTTCGCCATAATTAACACTGTAGCAAAAATATTTTCTAGAAAGATTTTGAAGCTGAAATTTTTATGGTAGCTACCTACTGGTATTGAAATAACCCATATAAAATTTCAGGTCATTTGGAGTTAAAGTGATTTAGTTATGATTTTTCTAAGATGCAAAAT